>JAQBSW010011271.1:0-20721 GCA_029291075.1 Eudiplozoon nipponicum | reverse complement strand
TTTGGTTAATTTGGCGCAGTTTAATTGTTTAATGGCGGTCTAGATGGCGTTGCTTCTGTGTGTTGTATAAGTAGGTCGTCAAACAGGCTAGATCTCTTCTTGCTTTTGTCATTATTCTTTCCTCAGTTCACAAGTTTCTTCCTCGTTACGACGCAGTGAATCATCAGAATTTGATGATTATGCATTATTTGTTAAGTTGGTGATGACGATGGCGATGCTGCTACTGATGATGATGATGATGCTGATGATGATCATGATGATGATGATCATGATCATGATGATGATGATGATGATGAAGATGATGATGAATGTTTGTGATTTCCATCTTAGGTGTATTTTAGCCTATCTTAAATTCAATTGTCATTTTAGGCAAATTATTTTCAATTTAAAACTAATTAGAAACGAGCAAAATCATTGCTCTATTAATTTGCGATTGACTTTTTAGTTCTTGAAAGGTAAATCTAAAAACAGTTTCTACGTCGAGTATTTTTGATTACATTGGGCTTTTTCCAGAATTTCAATCTATAACTAAGTTGAAATCTTTCCTTACGTGACTCTCTTTGTCGGTATCTTCCGTGATGTCTAATGTTATTGTTTATTTTTATTAATGTTATTGCCATAATAATATTTTTTAAATAATAATAATAATAATAATAATAATAATAATAATTAGGCTATTTATATGAATCTGCTTAAATCCAGCTGTGATGCTGATACCAACAGCAGGCCCCTTGGATACTCTTAATTTCTTGATTACTTCACTTGTTTCAATATAATAGGGTTTTGTTTTCTATAGAATATTCCTCTACTCGATTTCACGTTATAGTTGCGCAGTTAAATCAAATTTTAATCGATATCATTGATTGTCAGTAAAAAATAATCTTCGAGGTTTTATCTTATAACAGTTATAAATTTTCATCGAAATACATTGATTCTAATTCGATTGCATTTGCCTATTTATTAAACATCACACTTATAAAATTTTGATCGTAAAACGCGAGAGCAATAATAAGTTACTAAATTAATAAAATTTATGTTTTTTGCATTTATTATGACAAAGGACCTATCTATTCATACTCATACATATCATACAGGACCTATGCACACAAACACACAAAAACACATATATATTAACTCTGTAATGTGAGCTATTATAATAAGTTATTGTACCATTGTTCTTGGTAAAGAAACATGAATCTCTTTTCAAGTCAAATAAAAAATAATTATGATCTGACGAGAAGAATCATTTTCCCCACATAGGTTTTGTACTATGGATATATATAGCAGCATGATGGTGGGATTTGATTTGATATTTTTCTCAAACTTCTGATGATCATTTATTTAGCAATCAAGCCAATTCATGTGTGAGTTTTGTTACAACGAAATTTTATAATTATTATTCAATTCGCACCATTCCGTAAATTTATAAACTAGTGATGTTATTACACTTCTTAATTAATTTAAATATAATATTTGCTAAAAATGTTGTGATTTTTGTCAGTATTTAAATCAGGTGGATCATTGTGAATATCGCTTTCGACTGAGTTAATGATCAAGCTCTGTATTGTCATCAGAGGAGGACACTATTCCACATGGAAAAGATAATGAATTAAAATGTATTGGCAGTATTTGCTTACGGGTGTAGTTAATTAAACAGTGGATGAATATTTTATCTAATGCAATTCCATAACTAGGGTGGTTTCCTTATTAATTAATCGTCAGTAAGCACCAGATTTACCGCATCTGTAATTTGAACTCAGAAGTGTATCGCAGCTCATCAACTTCGCCACCGAGGCGTCGCATTGCATAGAATTTAAGCTATGGAATAACGTTTCTTTCCTTCAGGTGGATCCTCGTCGGCATCGCTTTCGACAATGTTACAACTAACTATTCACTATCTTTCATAATAGGACAGGCTGTATAGAACCCAGATAATCTATACTTAATTAGTAAAAAAAGGCAAGATTTTATTAAATGCAAATTGTCTAGATACCGCATAGGATAGCAAAATAAATTCATCAACTAGACCGATTACGTATTTTTTAGAACTCATAAGTGATTACACAATTGTCGCGGCTGTGTTTTGAGCCTGGGAGAATTTGTTTTATACTTCTCAACCATTTCCTATGCCACTGACACCACAAATTTCATATCATTTCCGATTCTTTGGCCAGCCTCTCTAAGTTGGACCTTTATGGATATTATTATTATTATAATCAAGATTGCGATCTTGATATAAACACCTGGCCCATTAATTACTTACATATGTCAGTATAAACTAAGAATTGCCGCGGACAGGGCTCGAACCTGGGCACGTCTGCTTCGGAATCTGGTGCACTAACAACTGAGCCATTCTGCCACACAGTGTTTAGAGCACCAGATTCCGAAGCAGACGTGCCCAGGTTCGAGTCCTGTCCGCGGCAAATTCTGGCTAGTGCATGATGAGTTCCCAATAAGGACGAAACCGGTCTACTGGATGAATTGCCTTTTCTACACTATAAAATTCTTGGTTTATACTGACATATGTAAGTAATTAATGGGTCAGGTGTTTATATCAAGATCGCAACCTTGATTATAATAATTGTTATCACCACCCGCGCAACCAATGTTCCTTTAATTACTTCATGGTTATTGATTTGTATTTTTAATCATATGGTCCTGGGTAAAAAGCCTAGCCACGTCAATAATTCTTACTACACATGAGTGCCCATTAAATACGAAATTAGGCTAGTATACTAATTTATTTGATATCATATTTTAGTTTTGGTGACGACATATTTGTTTAGGAAAAGAAAACACATTTACAAATCAAGTCGATGTTTATTGTTGATAATGGCCGGTTTACTTCGAAATGACTTGACTGAGCGTAACAATCTTTTTATGTCCATTCTGGGTTTTATTCTAATAAGTGAATGAAAGCTAGTCGAATTCTCAGTTTTACTTGTATACCTGGTAGGTAGTTAATTGGGTACTGGTTTGTATGTGTATGGATGCATGTAGAGGCCATTCTTATTTAATACATAGTGCTGTTTGAGATCTGATTACTTGTCTATTGATAGTACGAATTTTGACCAGGCTTTCGCCTTGTTGGATATTGCGTGTACGATAGTGTTTTACCGGTATGCACTATCAGTTTGGTAAAGATCCGATTGATCCCCCATTCCAAAATTCGCATCAAGATGCGCCCCTTCCCTACGAAGACTTCAACATCATTCGTACTAAACACTGGAAATGTCGTACGATCTAATCTTCGTTTCCAGGGGTTAGTACGAATGACGTTGAAGCCTTTGAAAGGAAGGGACGTATCAGCACTCAGTCACCACGATGACGAACTTGAGGGAACTTGTGAATAAAAATCAATCGGAATTTTTCGTAAATGATAGTGCAAATCGACTACGCCTGTAAGAAAACCGTGGATACTCTAAATATGATGATGGCACTGCGAAAATCCACACAAACCCGTTTAAATTTGTACTGACAATAATAGATATAATTGAGATCCAGCCATAGGGCTTACAATCGATCAATATATATATATATATATATATATATATATATATATATATATATATATATATATATAATTCATTCGCTGTACTTTTATTTACACATGGCGTTTGAATTCATTAAACTGCACAAAGTGAATTTTTAATTAACAAGATTTTATAGTATATCTTACCTTTTATGTTGTTCATGTGTCTGTCTTTACTTCTGTTTTTTTTGTCGCTACATGTAGTTTCGATGATATTTTTGTATTTGTACTAGCCCTCTTACATGCTTGCTTGCTTGCCTGCCTGCTTACTATGATGCCTATTCGCTTTTTGATAAATTCCTTTCTGGTGAAATGAACAATATTTGACGGTAGAATTCGTCTAACAACCTAGATTGCATCCATTGGCTATGGTGAACAATTTGTTTTGCACAACTCAATATTAGACTGGCGAGTGTGATTAGCTCGGATACCAAATTCCAAACATGTTTTATTATTAATATTGTGTTTTTCTAGACTAAATCGAATAAGCTTATTGCTGTTTGATGTGTATAAATTGTCCTCGTCGGTTAGTAAGGAGCGTTGTCTGAAGTATTATCAATCCTTGTCTTTCACAAATGAATTGTCGATGCCATCTGATGTAATTGCAGGCTCGAAATATCGCCTTTTACAAGCTGTGTGTTGTGTCACTTGACAGTTGCAAGATATCATTTATTCTATTATTAGCAAAATTTAATTTACGCTCACTAATCTTTTTCAACAAATAACACTCGGAAGTCGAAGGTTCATAGTGGCACACACATATATATATATATATATATATATATATATATATATATATATATATATATAGTGTTAATTCAGTACTGTATACAGATGCTTGATTGCCGCGGTTGTGAAACACTAGTTTGTCAAAAAAACGTTACTATTAGGTGTGATTTACATAGTATTCAGTTTGTTTATACAAGACTAGTTGAAAATACGTCCTAATGAATTGAAGTTGTAATCCAATTCACCTGTGTTTTATGCATATTGATTACTCATCTCTATAAATAATATACCTTAATAAAAATTGCATAAATTGGTCAAACGGTGGCTTCGTCCTTTTCGTAATCACACTAGCGCTATGCCGATCTGTCAATGGAATTTAAGAGCACCTGTTCCGATTTAGTAGCCACACTCTAGGTCACTGAACGTAATGAAGCTCACCACTAACAAGGCTTGAGATATCCTTTGCTGTTTTGTGGAAATTTCCATGATATTATAACCATTACGCTGATAGTGATAGTGTCACATCTGCCCGTGATTATGATGAATTCGCTGTTCTCGATTGGGCTGCTGGTAATAGTGATGTTTGTGCTGGCTAAATTGTAGAACTATATTTATTTGAACAAATAAAGTTGATTTAGCTCTCACACGCAGTGAGTTTTGATAGAGCACAGGCCTATAAGTCAGTACTGATAGAGCCTCTATCTGATTCTGTCTTTCGCCAGATTCCCGCTGATTTTTATTGGTTTGTGATGGTGTGATGCAGGCGTACCAAAGGATTGTGTTTAGCCAAAATAGCATTTTCTGTGGACCCAGATATTCACTCTAAGTACTTCGATGGTCTGGCGAGCGGGATGCGTACACGGCCTGCCAAGAAAGTGGCCCAGTCAACCCAATCGACTCTCATTAACTATGCACGACGTGAAGAAGAACTAAAAAATGAGTCGTCTCGTGAATGACGCGTTTGAATAACACCACCTGAAACATTGTCGACTGTGACCTGATCTTAATCGAGTCTAGTCATCTTTAAACACATCTGATCTACTAGCGACAAATCTAACTTTATCGATTTTTTAATCAAAAGCACACGCAATTATGGTTCTCTGAATATGATGCTCTTTCAAGATTATTTTTTAATTTGCTTTTTGATTTGCTTATGGAGGATGAAATCTATCTTTTTTTCAAATGTGCCAATAATTATAATTTCATTAAGTTATGTAGTGACGCTTTAACTTTAACCTTTTCTATGACGATACGAAGTTTTTTTTATAAATGTTGAATCTATATGCGAAGTGCTGTCCTTCTTGTTGTGGATTTGACCGCATTTTTCTTGTGCGGGACAATTGACAGCACTCGTAGGTCGGTAAAATCTTGAATACTGTACATTTTCAGGTTCTCCGATTATTGGCCTTGATTGATGGGTTCTCACTTGTTTTTCTTTTTTAAGCCTTCCATCAGCTGATTGACTGAAAATGACGTTGGAACAAGATTTTCCATTTTTCATTTTCCTAATTTTCGAGACCTTATTTCTAGTCTCATCTTCAGGGTTGACACAATACGCACAGGAATAAAACACAACTTGTGGCAAATGTGGTATCCTCATTCAAGACAGATATATTTATATATTTTTTAATTCCAAATGTATTTTTAATTGTCTTCCTAATATCCGGTCTTCATACCTAGTCTCTAATACTCAAATGTATACAAAAACTTATCCCTGTCCCCCTCCGCGCACACAACCACCTATAAACATGTGTATTTTACTAAAGTGACATTAATTGAATAACTATAAGCACACCTAATGAATTGACAGACACGCCTATCAATGATGTCTATATTTTTTGTTGTGTTTTATTCCTGTGCGTATTGTGTCAACCCTGAAGATGAGACTGGAAATGAAGTCTCGAAAATTATGAAAAAGAACAATGGAAAATCTTGCTCCAACGTCACTTTCAGACAATCAGCTGATGGAAGGCTTAAAAAAGAAGGGACAAGTAAGAATCCATCAATCGAGGCGATCAAACCACAGAGCATAATTTTGAATGATGAATCTCTTTGCGCAGTGCTGTCCCTCTTGTTGTGGATTTGACCGCATTTTTCTTGTGCGGGACAATTGATAGCACTCTTAGGTCGGTAAAATCTGGAATTTTGATCATTTTCAGGTTCTCCGATTATTGGCCTTGATTGATGGGTTCTTACTTGTCCCTTCTTTTTTAAGCCTTCCATCAGCTGATTGTCTGAAAATGACGTTGGAGCAGGATTTTCCATTGTTCTTTTTCATAATTTTCGAGACTTCATTTACAGTCTCATCTTCAGGGTTGACACAATATGCACAGGAATAAAACACAGCACAAAATATAGACATCATTGATAGGCGTGTCTGTCAATCCATTAGGTGTGCTTATAGTTATTCAATTAATGTCACTTTAGTAAAATACACATGTTTATAGGTGGTTGTGTGCGCGGAGGGGGACAAGGCTAAGTTTTTTTGTATACATTTGATTATTAGAGACTAGGTATGAAGACCGGATATTAGGAAGACAATTAAAAATACTTTTAGAATTAAAATAGATATATATATATCTGTCTTGAATGAGGATACCACATTTGTCAAAAGTTGTGTTTTGTGTTTTATTCTGTGTCAACTCCTGAAGATGAGACTGGAAATGAAGTCTCGAAAATTATGAAAATGAACAATGGAAAATCTTGTTCCAACGTCATTTTCAGACAATCAGCTGATGGAAGGCTTAAAAAAAGAAGGGACAAGTGAGAACCCATCAATCGAGGCCAATAATCAGAGCACCTAAAAATGTACAGTATTCAAAATTCAACATTTTGCCGGCCTGAAAGTTTTTTATAGTTTGCCTATTTTGTCTCAGTTTGCTATCTAAGCTTTTGCTGGCGCTAGATTTAAGAGCCTTTTAGCTATAAAGAGCAGAAAATTTGTCGATATTTCGTTTTTAGAAAATATTTAATCCGCTTTTAATAATGACTGTTCATTACGTGCGCATTATTGACATTAAATATTTAACCTGATGACACCTCTACGCCCGGTTTTAAACCTGCTAATGGAAATGGAGTTAACCTAATAAAATACACATCACTTCCGTGGGAAGGTAAATTTAATGCTTCACAATGTGCATAATCTTCAAAATTGTAATAAACTTGTCATAACACTGATTAAGCTAAATGTTAATGATGGTGATTAGGCTAATTACGCTGCTACGTCTACCGATCGTGATGATGCCAACAATGAAGATAACGATAATAATAATAATAATTATTATTATTATTATTATTGACTTACGAATATAGATTTGTAATATTCTCAGAAATTTTGATCTGAAATTGACGTTGGCTATGATTTCAAACATAATAATGGGTATCACGTTAATTTTTGCAAAGAATAATGCATTTTTAGTGATTAAATGATGTTTGTGTTGCTTACATTGCTAGTTTTCATGATTACTTACAATTTTGTTGATTATTTAGGTGGAAAAAATGAAACTATTGTTTAAAATGAGGCAGATGATTAATCACTATTTCAAAGAGAGAAATAACTATGATGCTTGGTCGTTTCCATTAAAAAACTGTTTTTTTTGGCCGTGGCATCGTACAAAATCTTCAATGTACCGATAGTGATATTTTAGATGATACTGGGAATATTTTCTAGGTGAACTTTTTTAGTGTTACAGATAATTAGGCTATTTGCGACAGCCTAAATTCTGATCAACATTAGAATGAAGTAACTAAGAGGGACGTGAATGATTGTTCTGATCATGCGGATGATATTGGTTTTGGTAACACTACATTTAACCAAGCACTAGGTTAATCGACTTTGTGACGCCTCTTTAAATAAAAAGAAATGAGAACGTAAAGCACATTATTCATTATTTATTATTTATCCATCCCTAATCAAATTGTTCTTAAGCAATTTCCCCACAGCGTTGGTACTAGCGATTTGTTACGTAGGCACATACACAACAAAACTCCTCTACTCTTAATTCATGCCTCACCTTTGATGTGTACCGCATTTGAATCACACTTCGTTCTCTTTTTTTGTTCGTTTAAGTTGACTAACTTCAAGGTTACTGGAGTGGATATAGCTGGAAAAAGTGATGTTTTAGTTTTGTTTGCTTGAAATTTTCCTGATTTTGCATTACAGAATAATTAAATTTCGTTACATTTTTTCAAGTTTCTAGCGAACAAATTGAAATCAAATCCTGTTGCAAATTTATAGTTGAAAAAATATTTTGAAATGGTAACTTCGTGTTTTGTTTGTACACCTGCATCTCTTGAAAATGCGAATACATGTAATGAAATATTTATGCATAAACAAGCACAAAATCATGTACACACTCATATATATGCATGTGTGTAAATAAAAAGCAGAAGATTTACTGCTACATCTATCTTGTTTTTATTTCTTTTTAAAATAAATTGATACAATAAATTATATTGCTTATATTCTTCGTGTTGGTGCTTACATAAATATCACTTCAAAAGTGTCTGCCCTAAAAAAATTTGCGGCCCGATAGTTGTTTTCATTTTCCTTGCTAAAGACCATTAACTCTATGGAATACAAGGCGTTAGACGACTGTCAATGTGGTTTCATAGCATTTAAACATAGCTCTTGCCGTCGTACTCTTTTAAACCTCGTTGGTATAACTAGAGCCTCAAAATTGTTCTCAGTATTTTAGCCTCGGGCCATATTTAAGGTCGCAGTTATGGAGCATGCTCTCTGACTACAAAAGTTTACGTAGGGATGTATATTTGTTAATTTCCTATTATGTAAATATATATATATATATATATATATATATATATATATATATATATATATATATATATGTTTATTTACATATTTATGTATATATATATATATATATATATATATATATATATATATATATATATATATATACTATATATATACTATATCTGAAAGGAACGAATGCATACTTGTATTTATGCATGTACATTAATCTATGTATTGTATGTATGTTTGTGTGTATGTATGTATGTGTGTATGTTGTATGTATGTATGTATGTATGTATGTATGTATGTATGTATGTATGTATGTATGCATGCATTTATGTTTGTATTTATGTATGTATTTATGTCTGCATGTATGTATATATTTCTGTATGTATATGAACATATATATATATATACATGACTCAGTATATATATAAATAAATATATATATATATATATATATATATATATATATATATATATATGATTGTGTTTGTATTTATGCATATATTGACGTGTATTTGTATGCATTTGTGTGTGCTATGTTTGTTTGTACTTATTTGTATGTATGCTGCTTTTTATAGATTTGTCTGTATGAGCGTTTGAATGCATGCATTAATTAATTACACGAGGGTAATGCTCTGATTTCAACTCCTTGTCACTTTAGCGGTAGTGCCTTAATTTCTTAAGAACTGTGCAATTTGCTTTATTTCTATAAATATTAGCGTGATATAGGTCAAATTACTGTACCAGTAAATCAAGATTGCGAGTTTGAGGCAAACGTTAATCCCATTATATATATATATATATATATATATATATATATATATATATATATATATATATGTGTGATTTAAAATATTTTTATCACCATTCGCGCAAGCAATGAGTGGAATCAATATTGCTATTCAATACCACTACTTTAAGTAGCGTAGTGTCGGCTCTATAATGATAGATTTGTTAAAGAATGGATGCATAGAACGATAAATCGAAACAAATACCATGTCGGCTCCACCTGAATTAAATGCTAACCAAAAGCATAAGTTAGTATATAATTGAAAGTATGTATATTGTGTAGCTGTGTGGCGCAGTGGATATTCCAAAACCCTCAACATATGTGTCCCGTTTAGAGCCCCTTCTGCGGTCTTTTTTAGGTGGACCCTATTTGGAATCTTCAGACATTCTGGACAGCGCATGAAGTGTTCGAAAGTTGCCGAAACCGATCTACTGCATGAATTGCCTTTGCTATATTGTACAATGCTTAGTTTATAATGACAAATGTATATATTATGAGTTTGGTGTTTATATCAGGCTCGCAGCGTTGATTTCAATAATTTATATTATCATCCGCACATTCAATGGTTGTCTAATTTTACACATCTACAAACTGCATCACTTAAATGTTTGCGACAAGCAAAATTTGAGGCTTTTTCCTTATGAATAATTCTATTTATTTTTTTGTTAACTGTGATATTGTGTATTGGTTCAAATATGACCCGAAGGATAAGCCAAAATCTGCATAATTGGAACGTTTAATCTCATGTGCACATTCGGTTCGTGCTTACTGGCGACTCATCAGTAGGAGCCGGTACTGTGCCCTATACCCGCTATATGTTTGGATAAAGAATGTGGAACAATTGGACATTCCTCACTAATATATTTTGTGGGTATAGGACGCGGTACCGGCTTCTGCTGGTGAGTCGCCAGTAATCACGAAACGAATGTGCACGTGAGATTATACGTTCCCTTCATGCTGTCTTTGGTGTATCCTTCTGGTCATATTTGAACTAATTAGTTACTGAATGACCAACACCTAATATATGATTGCATATATATTAGATTTCAGCACAAAATAATTGCTAAATATATTAATGTTTGGTTAAGAACGGATATGCATTGCCAATTAGTATTTGAGACTAATATTTTAATTTAATCCGTTCACAATTTCGAGCATGCAGGGCGACTATTGGCACTGCATTATATTCACCGTATTTGCGTATTTCTTGTGTTAATTCAAGATACATTTAGTACAATTTAGCTAGATAAAAAACTGTTCAAGATTTTTTAGAAGCTACACTCTTTCATGAACATATTTGTACTAGTGTTATTCATTAGCATTATCTCTATTTTATCATGACAGATTGCTATTATAACATACGTTTGACGGGTTTGGCCCATTTTAGACTGGAGGAATGCCTATTCAGACTCAGAATGATATTTTTTAAATAAGATGTAATTATTTGTCTATTTTCTATGCTTGTTGCATTTTGCAGACATTTTACGATATATATATATATATATATATATATATATATATATATATATATATATATATATGTGTGTGTGTGTGTGGGTGGGTGTGTGTGTACACGCGTATTTTTATTCGCGATGGAAAACACGGAATTCAAAATTTATTTCTACCTACCCCAACCTGTCTGAATATTTCAAAGAAAATAATCATTTTTGACATATAAATGTCTGCCTATTTAAAAAAATTAATTATCCATGTCCATACTGAACCGGTACGGTAGGTTTAGATTTTCTACGCCCAGAACGCACTAACTGCTTGAAGCGACAATGTTAAAGAATGATTCGTTTTTTTGTCCTCTGGAAACAACAATTTGACTTAAACTACTGTGTTTAATTTTCCATCAGCTTGTGTTGAAGATAAAGGGCTTCGATTCATGTTTAGATTTAGCTTTGCGATGCAATCTTTTATACGCATTTGTAATAAGGCAGTAGTTGAGTCAACTTCATGTAAAGTCTAGCAACGCGACATGAAAGCCAACTCACTATATATTTTATTTAGCAAACCTGTAAAGAGTATCAACATTATAATTTGAGAAATGTCTAAGTTTCACCAAAACTGAGTATACGAATCACTATGTTAACCTGCAATTCCAGTAATGCCCTATACTCAGACTTCGATTGACGTCTTAGTTACAACATTTTCGTAATAATTATGACAAAAATAATGGTTATTTGGGGTGGCTAGTTCGAATTTTCGGTTTAACGAGATGCCATTTTTACTCAACTTGTATGAATAGTTAACCAAAGAACATAAATAAGTTTATAACTGAAAATTGTGTATTCTGTGCGGCAGAGTGGCGCAGTGGCTAGAGTCACAGACTCCGAAGTAAATTTGTCCCTGTCCGTGGCAGGATTCTAGATATGCTTGAACGAAACAGATCCACTGCATGAATTTTCTTTGTTACATTACACAATGCTTAGTTTACATTTGCAAATCTATATATAATGGGATCACGCTCATCATTTATTAGCCAAATATGGGCGAAATATTATAGGCCTCTAATAGCAATCGGGATCCATTGTCGAGGCCTCAGTTATTGTTTTATTGGCTAAGGTTATGTTGCAATCCACTCTCCAGAACTCCTGGGTCTCAGTTGATGTTTTTATGTATTCTACTAACTATAATAGTTAGGAATTTGTTAGCGGCCATAAGCGTATCCGATATTAATGCCATTATTTAATTGAAGGTGAAGTCATATTTATCTTTTCATTTTATGGTTCATTAGCTTTTCTTTCGTGCATTGGTTTGCTTAAAAAGAAATAAAATCAGCAATTTAATAATTATACAGCCAGAACAAAGCGACACTAATTTTAAGTTTAGATCAGGCCAACCACCTTTCGCCAAGATATTTTTTTGTTTGCTCGTAACTATTCGCTTTGCCCAACTCAAGGTACTGGTTTGTAATGCACGTAGGCTATTTTTTTGCTTTTGAAAACTATGAGAAAATTTGGGTTAGGAATTGAGGCTAAAATGAGTAAACATAACGCCATTAAATTATAGTAGTTGCAATGTTTAGACGTAGGTTTACGCAAAAATGAAGCGTAAAACAAATATTTGGGATTGTGGAGGAAAGACATATAGAAACATAGTGGTAGGTTTTGATTATGTACGTGGTTAAATGAAATAAATTGTTGTGAGACTGAGTTTTGCATAATTACTTGATCTGTGCTAAACAAATATCTTTATTATCCTGTTTCCTTACAATGCTCATTCCTTCGTTAGGAAATGTTCTTGTTTGAAATTCACTTATTTTGTTTCATATCTTAATTAAGGTTTTTCTTTTACCAAACTTTTGATCACTTATCTTGGCAGGAGTTTTACCATGGTCGCATTTGCTTTACTTCGTCACCACAATAACCATGAAGGTCACACTTCATTCCATCATTTCAAATGGTAGAAATTAAAAAACTTTAAATCAAGTTTGCGAGCTTGAAGTAAACACCAACCCCATTGAATTTAACCAGGCGTCGAACAGCATAACAAAACTACCGCCAGCCGCAACGCATTGATGCGTTTCGACCTGCCATGATCATCATCAGAGTACGACGGCAAACTGGCTATCGAGGATCAAACCGTATTGAATATAAATATGGGAATTTAAAAAATAGTCTGACTCGCGCAAAGGGTAAAATAGTTCCCAGTGCTTCTTGATTCACTTAGATGCATACACATTGGCATGAAATTACATTTAATTGACTACTAACCAATTATATGCCCACATATGCGCATACGCTACGTGCGCATCTCAAATGAAACGACATTGGCTGTAATGAGCAGTTGTAGATCCAAACACGCGACGTGCGCCCATCTAGTGAAACAGTTTTCTATAATGAGACGTATAACAACGTTACATTTTCTTCGTTAGTTTGCTCCTAAAACGTGATAAACGTTTAGCAGATGAAAGATGCTAACGAAGGTTTACGAAATATTTTCGCTAAACCGAGGAACTGGGAACGATCCAGTTTTAGTCATACCACAAATCAAGTAATTATGCTATACTAAGTATAACAACAGTTTATTTCTTTAAAAACATCCATTAGACCGGTTTCTTTCTTACTGGACCAGAATACACTTAGTTAAGCGTTGAAAAACTCTTTTCTCTACAATACGAAGCAACTTATTTCATGCGATTTTCATTTATATACCAATTTAAATTTTTTGGTTAGTCATTTTCTAAGATGGATCATTCTGAGTACCCCTTTCTACCTGAAGTTCCGTCTAGCCACACTTGATTTACCATTATAAGACAAAAAAATGCCTCTTGGAGAAATGCAATTTAATTAAAGTATGTTATCGGTATTAACTATGAATTACATAAAATGGGCAATGCAGTTTTTAACTTTTTAATCTCATCTTTATTGGACATTCATTAGCTGTATGTAGAATTTCCGCGACCGCCATTTGAACCATGGTGCATTTCGTTCAGAGTAGTTATTTTTACCTCATCTGATACGCCACCGAAGCCGTGCGTTGCATGTAGTTTTCAGGTGGATTATAGCTTATTTTTGACAGTATTTTCTCTATGCCGATTCTTCGTGTCATTTAAACAAATGTACGTACATTAAGAACTTAAAATTGTAATGCAACACTGTTTATTGGTAAACATAATTTTTATCAGAAGCTACAACTAAAAAACGTTGATTTTGCTAATACCTCTTAACCAAACACATTAATTAATTTCTGATCTAATTCTGGTAATGCATGAATGTGAGACTAAATTAGACATCTACATCTATCTCATCCCTGACCATATTGTAGTTGCTCGGACTTCTGTAGGTTGGAATCAGACTTAACATAATTTGTAAATATTTGTTCATTCACTTTGAAGCTCTTGGTTATTGACCTCAACAAAATAGTGTTTGTTTACAAATAAAAAAGAAACCGTGAACTAACAAGCGGATTAAATTTACTCCTATGTTATGCGTAGACGATACCTACATTGTTTTAATATAATTATATCCTGCCTTAATACTTTACCTACTAGAAAAGGAATTCCATTACGACACACTTATAAATGTGCTTGTATGTGCGAACGTGTGCCTATGCAATAACCAATTAGGAGAATTAAGTGATACATCCAGAGTAAGTATGTCTTGTTTTTATAGTGCTTTAAGATGAGTACTCAACAAGTTATAAAATTGGTGCATATATTTTATTGTTCTCTACACACTTGAAAGAAATTCATTTTTCATTGAGATTTAACCTTTCCTTACGTACTCTTCCCGACTCTAGCTATTATGTGTTGTGTTCATGCATAATTCGCTTCTACTTTCCTTTACGCTTTGCTAGCTAATAAATGAATGTATTATTGTGTAATTGTCGACACTAATTTCGATGATAATCGTCTTCTTTTTAACATTGATAAACTAGCACTCATGTGAAATTATTAGGCCTAATATGGCTGGTATATGGTATTAATGAATTAATGTGTGCTAGAGTATAGCACGTGAACGTTTCTCCTGATAAAGTAAAATTTCAGTATTATGTCAAATACATTGACTAGATAGCATGATAGACTTTTAATTTAATATAAGTAAACGGACATTGGTTGCGCGGGTGGTGATAAAAATTATTATAATCAAGGTTGGGGGTTTGATTTAAACACCTGACCCATTAATTACTTACATGTCAGTATAAACTAAGAATTGTATAGTGTAGAAAAGGCAATTCATCCAGTAGACCGGTTTCGTCCTTATTGGGAACTCATCAAGTACTGGCCAGAATTTGCCGCGGACAGGATACGAACCTGGGCACGTGTGCTTCGGAATCTGGTGCTCTAACCACTGAGCTATCCTGCCGCACACTACACTACACACAATTTTCAGTTATATACTAACTAATTTAATTTGGTTAGTCAATTTTTCCTTTAGGTGGAGCTCATATGGCATCCATTTAGACCCAAAGTTCCAACTAACCATGCCCAATCTGTCATTACTGAACAGACACCATACTACATGGGGAAGTGGTACTGAATTGAAAATATATATATAATTAAACGGACATTGGTTGCGCGTACGCAAAACGCGGCATTGGAATATATGAAGCTGGCACTCCGACAAAACAATTTAAAAAGCCTTGAAGCAGTGTTTGTGATTAAGACTTTTTATGAACGAGGAAAATACTGTCAACATGTATTGTACACATTTTCATGGCCTAGGATAATCTTAGCCATCGCTGGAGATAGGGATTTACCCATTGCCACACCATCAATATGTTTATGGACGCTTCATTTAAATCAAAACTGTACTTCTTTCGTGCATAGTTCAATAAGCTTGCCTAGAATATGACTTGTACCAGAGATGGCCATATGATTTGGTCTACCGCTTAAACTTTTGTACATTAAAACGTAACATCTAAAGGCACCATAATCTTGTTTTTAAATTTTTTGTTTTGAATTCTGTTTAAAAGCTCAATGGAATCGGCGACCTTATAATTCCGTAGCACTTTGTGCTATGGTTCCAACATAAGGACTATCAATTTAGCCAAGGCATGGAACGGAGAATTGTCCATTTATTATATTGTACCCAGGAAAAAATTTTTGTGTTTTGTTAGTCCATACATTTTTGGTATAGATGCTCCAACTGGTTTGAGCTTCAGTACAACGGCCTCATCAATTAAACTGGCATCTGTTAATATCTTAATTTCATTTTTTACTTTGCATTCAACTTTATTTATTTCATCTGGTTTACCCTCCAAGCGATTGAATTTTGTATTGTCATTCAACACGTTTTCAATCTTTTGCATATATTCGGATTCTCGCTACACTGCCTCATCTTTTAGCTGTTCTATTCTGGAATACGCCAACCTTTTAAGATTGTTGCGGTTGACCAGTGGTTTAGAATTGCACAAACTGCACACCAAATCTACTGGGAACAATAATTGCTTAATACACTGAAAATAATGTTTTTCCACAAACACATTCTGTGTTCTCTGCATTTTAACGTCGCTTATTCATTAAGTTTTTTTAGAGATTCTTTTGGATCGCGAGTCTTAAAAAATTCTTAGTACTCTTTCCGTGTGCAAAAATATGAAGATGTGTTATCAGCTGCAAGAAATTTTTCTTTTGTAAATTCTTCTCAAGTACGTTCTATATAAATTATCAACGATTCGTGACTGTTTTTCAAGATTTGACAGATTTGTCAGTCCGTATTAAAAATGTGAGGAATATTGTAACGCAACAAACTATCTCATGTATAATAGTTATCCTATCCGACTAAACTACGTGAGTTATTTAAGGCGACACACTTGCCTTCACCCGAAATTGAGGAGAGGCAATCATTAATGAAGATCTCAAATATTATTTAGTAATATGCACGCGCATGTCGTCGATCAAATTGTGTAGGCCGATGTACCAGACGATTAATTCCTCGAGTGAAAGAATGCAGCGACGTAAAATCCCATTTCAAATCAATTAATAACTACAAGCCTGCAAATGTGCAGCATATCGTTGAAACCATGCATGTATGTTCTCCAGACGGAGCGTGTAATACAATCACAGTAATGAGTTAGCCACATTCGAAGCTCTATGGATAAACACATTCGAAAGATATTAGTATTTTGAGAAATTTGCTGAATGCTATTTGTTTTACAAAAAGGAATAGCAGTATGTAGTTATACCAACAGTATTCAGTAGGACACCGCTGACTTATTATTGATATATGTTGCCGGCAATCAAGCCAGAAATTTTTCTAGCCCTTGGCCATTAGTGACTTGGTTGCTGTAGAATGAAGCCATAAAAATGTTTTAGAACATCTACATATTAGATTTTTTGCCTGATTACTTTTTGCATGGTTTGTTCTATTTGCCTTATTTTTAAACATTTGTCTTAAAGCAATTTGTAGCGCTTTGCATTTTCCTTCCTATATTTATTCAGTCAATTGTCGTTATCTTTCACCACTCCCATTTCTTGCCCTTTACATTTTCTACTTATTTACTGAAATGCAGAATTGTTTTCATTATTGTTAATTTACCGTTATTATGATGATATTTTTTATTTATATTATTACTCATAATATTAATAATAGTTCTAGTTTTCCTTTATTCTATCCACTATTCAGTCTAAATTGACCCAGAATAAAGTTGGTTTCCATTTTTCGAGAGAGGCTCATTAACATTGTAAATTTACGTTTTATGTTACCATGTTTAGTTGCAAAAAATCTACTTACATTAATTTTCTGTTCTGTCTACATGAATACCCGAACTGATGTGCAGCTAGCCAGCATCAAGTTCATTAATTGCACACACCATGATAGTTTTTTTCCTTTCCTTGCAGAAAAATAATGTCTGTTCTATTTTTTATGTAGAGATTTTGTATTTACACATTTTTCTCTGATCAGCTGTTTTTCACCGTGCTTACCTTGCATTTAATATTTTTCGAAACATTTAATTTCAATACAATATTGAAGTATATAATCAAAATCATGCCATAAGACTTTATATCAATACGCCTACAAATGGAAGAAGTACTACTGTATAATGAAAGATTGGGGTTGTCTATTTAGATCTTCAGGTCCTAAGATATTCGAAATAGGCTTCACCTGAAGAAAAGACTAACCAAAACCGTAGGGCTTAAAATTGCGTTTAGTATATGACACGGGTGGCGCCGCGGGTAATCTCAGATTCCAAAGCAAAAGTGCCCTGGTTCGAGACACGTCCGCGGAAAATTCCGGATAATAATTCAATAGTTCCCAATAAAGATGAAACTGGTTTACTTGATGAAATTCCATTGCTATCTGATGCAATTTGTGGTTCAGTAGTTTAGTTTAGGACAGTTACAGACAAATTAATTGGAATTAAGTATCTTAACAATTACAAACACATACGCAATCATTCTTGACACACCATTTGATAGAGTACGGTAGAAACCTGACTAACACTGATCAAACCTCGATATGAATATAATGTTACAAATGCTAAGCTGTGTTAATCCCTATTAAACTCACATATATTGTACTTGAAGGAATCATCGGTTGCACAGCTGCAATACAATTGTTATTGTAAACGGCCTACAGCTATCACTTCAGAACGTGTGGCTGACCGTAGATTTTTTATATAAGACGACTGGGTACAAAAATGAATGAGTTTTAATTCCAAGGCTACATTATCAATTTCAATGATTTAATTGGAATGCGAGATTTCTGGGAATGAGGCCCGCATTTATGCTTCCTGAAATATGTGCTAATTATGATCTGGTTGCATTTGGTCAGTTGGCCCTTTTGCTTTGATAATTACCAAGGTATTAAACGTTTATTGATTGCGTGGATGGTGGTAACAATTCTTTAAATCAAGTTTGCGAGCTTGAAGTAAACACCAATCCCATTGTATTTAACCAGTCGTCGAACAACGTAGCGAAACTACCGCTCGCAAACTTGATTTACAGAATTACCTATTTAGGTTGCAACGCGTAAAAAATGTAACCAATTCTTTGCTACTTTGTGCAACCGATTTGTAAAAATTTAGTGCTTATTTCAATTGCACAAACTTTTATTATGTAACGTATTGTGGATGACACGAATTTCTGTTTTGACCAAGACTAAAAATTCGGAGTTTGCACAGTTTTAACAAGAATTATTGCACGTGGATATCTTAAATCTCTTCAGTTTACTGGCGCTAGTATATTATATTTGCATTATTATTTGGTTCAGTTTAATTTAACCTCCGGACAGATCGGCTTATTTGTGATACTAAGGAGGAGGCAATACTGGTGAACCAATTCACATTAACATTCGATGCGAACTAAATGTAGTTTTTAACTAATTTATTTTATCTTCAAAATGTAACTACTTTTTATTTTAGCCATCTGGTTCTTGTAATCGTGCTTGTGTCCACGAGTTAAATTTCCTCTACCTGTCTGTGGAGATCTTTTTTGAATCAGTACCTATGCCAACTAGTTGCTCATAATAAATGACAGGTTGACGTTGTCATACAAATCTTCATTAAGCACTAAGAATGCATGTTCTAAGCACGTCCGTGGGTCTACATATTTCTTTGAAACACTTCCTTCGCAGCACTAGCTTTTATTGTTCAGCGAATGCTGAAATCTTACTGTACATTAAACGAAACAAGTTGCGCGACAGCGAATATATTAATTACCTGGTGCTTTTTGTGCGTAACTAGGTGTCTTCATCCACTGTTTTCAGTTTTATACCGAATATTTTGGTTTTCTGATAATGAAGCCGTTTCCAACGGCAAGCTTACACAACAAACAATTTATAAGTTATAATTAAATCAACATTGGTTGCACGAGCGGTGATAGCGATTATTTAAATCAAGGTTATAGTCTTGATATACACACCTGTCCCATTATATATAACTTAGACAAATGTACGTATATAATGTGGTAGGTGTTTTTATCAAGATTACAACCTTGATTTAAATAGACCGGTTTCGTCCTTATTGGGAACTCATCGTGTACTGGCCAGAATTTGCTGCGGAAAAGGCTGGAAACTGGGCACGTCTGCTTCGGAATCTGGTGCTCTAGCCATTGAGCCACCCTGGGTCAGGTGTTTATATAAAGACCGCAAACTTCATTATAATAATTATTATCACCGCCCGCGCAACCAATGTTCGTTTACTTGATTTCAATAATTTGACAACTATTAGGTCAAGTAGTAAATTTAGCTTAAACTGTTTCATGTTTACTTACTCCTAAGCATAACTGCATTTTCACTGGATAACTGTGTGTTATCGGATTTGACCGTATTTTGCTTGTGCGGGACAATTGGTAGCACTCATAGGTCGGTAAAATCTTGAACTTCCTTCATATTCAGATGATGTAATTTTTGGCCTCAATTGATGGGTTCTCACTTGTCCCTTCTTCTTTAAGCCTTCAATTAGCTGATTGTCTGAAAATGACGTTGGATCAAGATTTTCCATTGTTCTTTGTCCTAATTT
>JAQBSW010011270.1:0-20729 GCA_029291075.1 Eudiplozoon nipponicum | reverse complement strand
ACAGCAGTTTTGTGCCGTTTCAGTATAAATTATCAACAGTTCATGGTTGCTTTTCAATAATTGACAGGTTGGTTAATCAAGATTCAAAAGAAAATGAATATAATAAAACAATTAACTATTTAATGTCTAATTGCTATCCTAGGCAATTAATTGAATCAATTATTAAAAGGGGAATTAAACAGAAACAGAAGTATTATGGGCCAGAAAAGAAAACAGTCTACCTAAACATCCCATTTAAGGGGGATGCAGTTTCCCGAATGGCACAAAAGAAAGTTGAAGCAGCATTGGCACGCACATTTAATGCAGCCAAACTACGAGTGTTATTTAGGGTAACACACTTGCCTTTACCAGCAACCGAAGAGAAACAGCCGTTAATGTCGATAACAAATATTATTTACCAATATACATGCGCAAGTTGTCGATCAACTTAAGTAAGCCGATCGACCTCACGGTTCATTACTCGAATGAGAAAACATTGTAACTTAAACGCCTGTTTAAAATCATATGATGAATACACGTCCGCAATTGCGCAACACATAATCGAAACTTCGCACTTATGTTCTCCAGTCGTAGCATTCAAAATAATTACTAAATGCAAAATCAAAAGGGAGCAAGCCACATTCGAAGCCTTAGAGATAAACATATTGCAGTTGGATTTATACAAGTAGAATAGGCATGTACAGGCATTGAGCTGGAACTGGATGTGACGCACGCAATTGATTGGTTTCCGTTTTTCACACTCTCTCTATGTTTACATCTTTTTTTTTGCTTTCCAATTTATATATGAAGATATGTTCATTAGTAGATATTTGAGAAGACTATTTGAAAGAAACCTTTCTTATATCTGATAAATTTCTTTTTGTTTTTGCACACAGGAAGGGTAGAATGAATATTATTAAAGCTCGCATTCCAAAAGAATCTTTAAGAAAACTAGATGAACTAGTGTCGTTAAGGTGTAGAGCGCAAAGAACGGTATAGTGGAAAGAACATTATTATCAGTGTATTAAACAATTACGGTTCCCAGGTGATTTGGTGCGCAGTTTAAGAAAATCAAAACTACGAGTCAAGCGAAGAAATCTTACAAGGTTGTTGTATTCCAAAATTAAGCAGCTGAAGGAAGATTAAGCACTGCTACAGTCAAGAATCGGGTGTGTATCTTGTATATTAGGTGAACTAAGTCTTTTTGCAAGAATGAAATTTCTGATGTTTTGCCGACAGTTATGAGAAAAATGAAGCAAGAATTTTGAATAAATTGGAAAAAGATGTAAAACCTCGAGTTTTGTGTGATTTAATACCGGCCGATCTTCATAAGCGTGTGCCTAACTTATCAAAAGTGCCAATCGATCAGCTAACAATGGAGGCACTATCGATGGGCCGAAATTATGGAATACATCCTTCTAATAAATGCAATGTTGATTTTGAGGCAGCATTTGAATTGTTATTTGAACAAACAGCTGACTTGGAGCCTACCAGTATTGATTATAAAAATTGGTTCAAGGCTACACTAGTTGATCAGGCTTCACACTTGAAATCGTCTAAATGTGCAGAGCAGCATGCGTTGACACAGCAGCATCTAAATGCACTTAGAAATATCAGCAGAAATGCAGACATCAAAATACTACGCGCTGATAAAGGAAAGAGCGTAGTTATAATAGACAAATCTGACTACATACAAAAGATGGAAAACGTGTTAAAGGACAATACAAAATTCACAGGTCTAGACGATAAATCAGATGAAATAGACAAAGTGGAGCGCAAAGTAATATATGAAATTAAGATTTTGACAAATGCCGGTTTAATTGATGAGGCTACTGCACAGAATATCAAGCCAGTCGGATCATCTACACCAACAATGTACGGATTACCAAATACACACAAAAAAGGTCGCCCTATGAGGCCAATTTTATCAATGGTAAATTCTCCGTTTCGTGCAATAGCCAAATGGTTAGTTCGTTTACTTGAAGCATTGCGTAAACTACTAGATAATTATTCGGTCGCCGATTCGTTTGAGTTTCTAAACAAAATTCAAGATATGAATGTTAAAAACAAGATTATGGTATCTTTTGATGTTGCGTTTTAGTTTACAACTGTTTCATTCGATGAAACCATTGACATTATAGTCAAAGCGGAAGATCACAACATATTACCATCGCCGGTGTCATGTCACACTCTACGCAAGTTTATCCTTTTATGCACGAAAGACGTACAGTTTTGTTTTAATGGAAGCATCTACAAACAGACTGATGGTGTGGCAATGGGGAGCTGCTTATCTCCAGTGTTGGCTGAAATTTTTCTATGGCACCTAGAGAACACATCATTAAAGAGTGACATAATTAAATGTGCTCAATATATACGGTACGTGGTTGATATATTTCTTGTACTTAAGAACAGGTCGCAATCACGAACATTCCTTCAAAGTTTCAACAAGGCACATAAGAATATCGGCTTCACGTCAGAGCACAAGAAAGATGACAGTCTACCTTTCCCAGATATACTAATAAATAAAGAAAACAATGGTAAATTAAATAGAACAATTTATCATAAACAACAGGGTGTGCACAGTATTTGCATTACAGCAGTTTTGTGCCGTTTCAATAAAAATTATTAACAGTTCGTGGCTGCTTTTCAAGAATTAACAGTTTGGTTAGTCAAGATTCAAAAGAAAATGAATATAATAAAGCAATTAACGATTTAATGTCTAATGGCTATCCCAGACAACTAATTGAATCAACTAATATAAGAGGTTTTAAGCAGAAACAGATGTATTACGGGCCTTTGAAGATGAGTGTCTACCTAAACATCCCATTTAAGGGGGATGTAGTTTCTCGAATGGCACAAAACAAAGTTGAAGCAGCATTGACACGCACATTTAATGCAGCTAAACTTCGAGTGTTATTTAGGGTATCACACATGCCTTTAACAGCAATCAAAGAGAAACAGCCGTTAATGTCGATATCAAATATTATTTACCATTATACATGCGCAAGTTGTCTATCAACATTCATAATCAATCAGTATGCTTAACTCTCTAAAAAGATTCCAGTTGATTCTGGAACATTGCACGTGTGCATTTTCAAAATTAAGTTTCTGTGTTTTGCTACTCGAGATTTTCCATTGTAAAATAATTTGCTTGTGATCCAATTAATTGAAATAGTTTACAACATCATAAATGTGTGAGTTCATCGCTTCAATTTCTAAATATACGTGATCTAACCATTCCGAATTGATTACTTTATAATCTGCTTGAGATCATGATTAGAAAAGAGAGTGATTATTTCACGGTCATGCAACTTATTAAAATCGCCTACCAACCGCATTATAATCATGGCAGTCCAAAATAGAATGGAAATAATTGGTAAATATTTTTCCATCATATGGCATACGGCGGTCTGCAAACCGCGGTTAGGATCAGATTATTGATTTGTAGAGATATAAAATCAATGACAGTATTATATTCAATAGTAATGCAACGACTCGAAACAGTTCGGCGACATATTGCATAAATTAAATTCAATTCAATTTACGCGGCACCAATGAGAAATAAGCGAATGTCGTTAAACAATGGCGTATGAGCTGCCCAATCAAATCTATTTAAGCATGGTGAATTTACCATGTAAGTCAGTTGTCGCGTTTGTCTTCTGCTGTACGTTACGTGTGCGTGCGGTCTGCTATCATTACCTATGCTGATTTTTGGGCTTGCTTCACACACATTGGCAATTTCAGTCACGCCAATCTTGTTGCTGTACAACTAGTGAGATGGAGCAACATCTACTGTTGATCCCTTCAGGGAGCCAGTTCCTGCAGAACTTCAACGAGATTAATCAGTTACTCACTCGCCACGGACGTCGACGCCACAACAGAAGGAACAACAACCCAAGTCAACCAGAGCTGGTCTGAAGTGTCTAGGAGTACTACTAGACATTACTACACTAACTGACTTTCTCGGCATTTGCCGGAGAACGCCATACCGGCTCTAATAAAGGCCCCCTAACAGTATTAACTCAGCCATCCGTGGCTCATGATTGACTTTGTAACGTCGTACGGCATTTACTTGAAGTTGGGGCGATTACAGTATGTAACATTTTCGCATTTAACAGAGATTTTCTATAAATAAATAGTCCACCTATTTTATCCAGCGATCTGTCTTTTCTATAAGCGACAGCAATCACACGTATAGA
Source organism: Eudiplozoon nipponicum (assembly GCA_029291075.1). Lineage (NCBI taxonomy): Eukaryota > Metazoa > Platyhelminthes > Monogenea > Mazocraeidea > Diplozoidae > Eudiplozoon > Eudiplozoon nipponicum. Next base: position 16,551 of record JAQBSW010011270.1, on the reverse strand, counting down.
GCAGAGAAGAAAATGTGTTGAGTGTTAATTGCATTGCGCTTATATAGATGCGAAGTCGCGCGCAATTGGTCAAAAATAATTTTGCTCGTTCTCACTGGTCCGCGTACTATAATGTGAATTTTATCTTGACAATATGTCGGAGAATTGGTCTGAGCCGATACATTTATGTAAACGCCCCAGCTTCAAGTAAATGCCGTACGACGTTACAATGTCAGTTTTAGTGCCAAGATGGCTGAGTTTGTATTGTGGGGGCCATTAACAGGGCTGGTCTTGCGTTCTCTGGCAAATGCCGAAAAGGTCAATAAGTGTAGCTGCGTCCAGAAGTACTCCTAGATACTTGAGACCAGCTCTGGTTGACTTGGGTTGTGGTTCCTTCTGTTGTGGCGTTGAAATCCGTGGTGCGAGATAATCTGATTAATATCGTTGAAGTTTTGCAGTAACTGGCTTGTCTCTCTAGTTGTGCAGCAACAAGATTGGCGTGACTGGAAATACCAATGTGTGTTAAGTAAGCACAAAAATCAGCATAGGTGCCAATAGCAGACAGCACGTCAGAGAAACGCACAGCAGAAGGCAAACGCGACAAATGACTTGCATGTTAAATTCATCGTGCTTATATAACCTTGATTGGCTGCTTGCACACCATTGGTTAATGGCAAATTTTGCTTTTTTCTCATTGGTGCCTAAGCATGTGACCCCAGAAACGATCTGTGAGATGTCGGACAGTCGCTTTGCATTCTGGGTGAGAAATTGAGTGAATTGAGTCAAAAACCTTTCTCTGATGGCTGGTCGGCAGAACTGGCTTGTTGGGCTGCGTACTCGTGAAGTAAACAATTGGTAATCCTTCCCAGAATCGGCATATGAGCTTGGTTGTGTGATGGGCTACTGATCTTTGAATGTGACCGCGCTGTCCCGTTCGCAGGAGTAATGGCGTTAGTGCAGGTTCACTGAGTGTCACGAAGTTGACAGTGAATGACGACTGCAAGGTGGTTGTAGTGAAACGTCTGGCCTGGAAAGGGCATCTGCAATGAGGTTTTGCTCGCCCTTGACACGAAAGATATCAAATTGCCATTCGTTTAGACGCAAAAGCTGTCTTTCAACTCTGGCAGGGTACTTGGCGATAGTTAAAGTCGCGTTTTCAAGTGCGCTAACTAATGGTGCATGATCTCTGACAACAACAAATCTGCTACTGCCAATGTTTCTTTTAAAATCGCACACTACATCGTGGATGGCGAGGAGTTCTCGACCGAAAGCGTCGTATCTCGTTTCTACTAGTTGGGGAGTACGCGAGTAGAAACTGACAGGCTACCGAACTCCGTCTATCTCTTGTTCCAAAGTGACTCCAATAACGAATTCAGGAGCATCTGTCGTGAGTAGAAATGGTCGTTGAAAATCTGGATGCGTTAGCATTGTGGCATTTGATAAAGAGTTGATGGCGGGTCAAAGTAATTACTCGTCTTTGGATGACCAAGTAATGATGGAATTTTTGGTAAGTCCTTTTTGATTCGGCAGCTGCATGCACAAAGGATAAAGTTGTCTTGATAGGCCTGGAAATTACTTGCGTTAGTAGTTTAATACTCCCAAAATTTTCTGCAACTCGCTTACAGTCTTTGGTGATTTGATATTCCTGATTGAATTTGCCTTTGACGGCAAAGGTTAAATACCTTGTGGTGTGATACGATGCCCATAGAAGTCCACGGATGTAGTTGCAATCTGCAACTTGTCAAAGTTGATCTTGAGTCCGTGGTTGGTTAAGCGTGAGAGGACATTTTTTAGATGCTTGGCACGAGATTCTAAGTCCGGACTGAATACCATAATGTCATTGAGATATGACATGCAATAAGCGGCGTCGTCGCGAAGTATTTTGTCCACGAATCTTTGAAATGTCTGTGTAGCACACTTACGTCCAAAAGGCATGTAAAGTTATTCGAAAAGGCCAAAGGGATTGATGACTGCAGTCTTTTCAATATCTTCTGGTGCTACCGCGATGTGATGGTAGGCTTGTCTGAGGCCAATCACCGAAAAGAAATTGCTGTCATTGAGTTTTTAAAGTAAAATTTTATTATTAGGAAGAGGTTATGCATCAGATTTAACTTGCGGTAATCTCCGCAGGCTCTGTACGATCCGTTTGATTTGGAGACTAAGTGCAGTGGTGATGCCCATGAACTTTTTGATGTTCTGATGATTCAATTTTCCAACAGCCTTGAAAATTTCTCTTGGGCAGCTTTCAGTTTAGCAGGGACCAGTGGTCGCTTCTTGAGTGCAATATGTTGCCCTTCTGTGACGATATGGTGCATCGTGTTAGAGACTCGTAGCTCTGAATGGCAAAGATAGAAAAGCGACTTGATTTCTGGAAGAGCTGCTGATATCTCTGCTGAATGATGTACTGGATTTGGCGGAATAACCTGCAACTCCAAATGCTCGGAAGCGAGTGTCGAAAATCTTTGCTCATGTCCGGTGGAGGGGTCGATGATCTTTTGATTGGCAAGATCAACAATAAGCAGAAATTTAAAAAGTAATTCAAGGCCTATAATACTGTGTGAGACCTTGGAAATGATGAAGTTGTGAGTAAATTCACGCCGTAAACCTATATTGAGTATGCGATACTGACAGCCATAAGTAGGTATGGGCTCGCCTGTAGCTGTTGCGAGTAGAACGCATAGCGACATCTCGGTCATTGAATTACCCTTGAGAACTGAATTTGCTGCACCTGTGGCTACGATGAATTCTTCGTCAGTTCTGAAATCAAGTAGGCGCAGAAGTTCGTTGGGCGGTTTGGCCAGATCATACAAACAAGTAGGTTGGTGATTGCGACTGGCATTGTCCGTTTGGCTATCTATGTGCCAAATTCGGCGAGGACGAAGAGAGTCGATAGGAATGTCGGGTTGTAAGTGATTTCTTCCTTGTGGCTTAGTTGATGCCGTTGATGTGCAGAAAGTACGGTCTTCTACATTCTGCGCCATACGTTTCCCGATCCTGATGCACCACTGCGCCTGTTTCCTACTGTCTTTCCCGTCAACTGTAGAAATTGACATTCATTCGGAAATTCTTTGGAACGACAGCGACAAACATGACATGAATATAAAAACTTCTGGTGATTATAGCACCAGTTCTTTGGGGCATACCTGTTAAAGGATTGCGGGGATCTCGATCGCCGCCTACCATTATAATGTGTTTTGAGCGTAAAATTTGGTCGAGCATTCACCTGATTTAGCTCGGATTTTGCTTTGGCCAATCCTTCTAGAACTTAAGCCATGTTCGCTACTGTCCTCTATAAACAGGAGAGCCTATCATCCTGCGGAGACGGACAAAAGTATGACGAATTCAATCTTGGTTCCAAAACCCTAAATTCTAACTCACATCTCCCAGATAAGTCATCTATAATGAGTGTTAGGGGCTGTCTGGCGAATAATTTTAGTGATTGTGGAAGATTGTTAATAAAAACAACCTTAGCCACATGGTCAGAAATATTGGCTTTATATCATCGTTTCCATAATTCCCCTAAAAACTCGATGGAGCCAAGGTTTGGCATGTCTAACCATGCGTAATTATTTATTATCTGTTCGGTTTCTGTGGGTCCCAGCAAGGATTATATTTCATTTTGTAGGCCAAAAATGGGATTAGGTAGCTTCCTAATGTCCTGAAGCTTCGGATGAATCCGTCGCTGCAATTCAGTAGGTAGTTTAGCAAAACCTTTGACAGTTTTTGATGACTGTCATAATCTGGAAACAAGGAGAAAGCGGAGTCTACGCGCATAAAGAATAGTTTGCTATCTCCATCCCAAACAGGAACATCAATGTCTTAAATTGGACCTGACATTCTAATTATCTTACGGGATCTTAAAAGCATAAGTTAATAAGCAAGATGAAAATGTATAAAAATACTTTAAACGAATCGCTTATCCACTAACAGCTTCCGCATTTAAAACAGAATCTTCCGTAGTTGAATCTGTTGAGCACGTCAGTTCTACTCTTTGGTACAGTCAATGTTCGTTCACAGATCACCAAGATGTACAGTTTTGTACGTTGGAAAATAATTAATAGAAAGCCTTCCTTCTAAAAATTATATACCCAACAAAATTCCCCAGAAGACATCGACTTTAGAGAGATTAACAACCAGAATAATAAAGTATACGCAAATGTTAATTTATGTAATCCCCAAAGAATGAAAAAGAAACAGTCGATTTTATTTATACCAAAAGTTTTCTGATGACAAAAAAAACAGTTCAGTACTCAGTATCCTAGCGCGGTCACCAATTTTATAAACGCCCCAGAATCAAGCAAATGCCTTACTACGTTACAAAGTTAGTTTGAGTTCCAGTACGTCTGAGTAAGTACTGTTGGGGGCCCTTAACAGGGCCGGTCTTGCTTTCCCTGGCAAATGCCGAGAAGGTCAGTTAGTGTAACAGTGTTCAGAAGTACCCCTAGACACATGAGACCAGCTCTGGTTGACTTGGGTTGTGGTGCCTTCCATTGTGGTGTTGAAATCCTGCTGAGTTAACTCGTTGAAGTTCTGCAGTTACTGGCTCGTCTTTCTAGTTGTACAGCAACAAGATTGGCGTGACTGAAATTGCCAATGTGTGTGAAACAAGCCCAAAAATCAGCGTAAGGAACGATAACAGACAGCACGTTGATGAAACGCACATCAGAAGGCAAACGCGACAATTGATTTGCATGGTAAATTCACCGTGCTTAAATAGCCTTGATTGGCTAATTGCACACCATCGGTTAACGGCAAATTTCACTTTTTTCTCATTGGTGCAACGTAAATTGAATTGAATCTAATTTACGCAATATGTCGGCGAATTGCTTTGTGTCGTTACATTACATTTGTAACGACACAAATAAATTGCCGACATATTGCGAAAATTAAATTCAATTTGATTTACGCTGCACCAATGAGAAAAAAGCGAAACTTGCGTTAACCATTAGTGTGCAAGTAGACATATATTGCTATGGCATGGCTATTTAAGCACGGTAAATTTACCATGCAATTCAGTTGTCGCGTTTGACTTCTGCTTTGTGTTACGTGTGCGTACAGTCGGCTTTCATTACCTTTGCTGATTATTGTATTGTCTTCACCAACAATTGGCAACATCAGTGACACCAATCTTGTTGTTGTACAACCAGCGAGACGAGCCAATGAATGCAGAACTACAACGAAGTTTCCACAGCGAGATTACAACACAACAACAGAAGGAACCACAGCCCAAGTCAACCCAAGGCTCTATGACATCTTCACACTGAAGGATCATTCCCGGAATTTACCGGTGTTGAGGCCCCTAACCTATTTGAGTCTGAAAGCCCCATAGATGCCAGATCGCTTGAAGTCCTAAAATTCACAGTAGAGTCTGATAGGCTTATATTATTATTATTTGTGTCTCCTAAGTTCAAGTCCGCTATGTCCTGCACTAACCTACTTGTGTCCTCAAATTTAAGATCTGTCTCCATAACTATATGGTATAACAATTAAATTGACACTTAATGTTAGGCAGTTGGAATGCGAAAGTTGGACAGCGGTATCTCCAAACAAATTATCTTGAAAGAAATATACGTGAACAACAGAAGAAATTAAATATACCTGTTCCACGGCGTCACCTTCAATATTACGTTATATCAGAACAAAGGCAATTGATGGATTAATATATTTGATAATGATGTAATCGTTTACTAGAAAAAATGTTAAAAATGCAGCAGACCAAAATAACAATACCAGTCACGGAGCAAGATACTCAAAAACTGAAAATAGCACACAATTCAAAATCAAGTATTTAAACAAAGAATGTCCTGGAAAATAAAAAGAAAAAATTCTTTTTAAATAAAATTCTTTACAATCAGTCATAGAGGTTTAAATTTATCAGTCAATGTCATTTTACATAAAGCGGAGGATTTAACTTCCTCGACACCGGAGAACACACGACCGGTCCTGTTAAGGGTTCCCTAACAGCACATAACTCTATATTTATGCCACTTTAACCTAGTTTTTAACGTCGTACTGCATTTACTTGAAGCTGGGGTGTGGCAATAGCCACCTTTAAGACAAATAATGAGAAAAAGGTCTTATCTAGGGCAGACATTATTTCAACAGAAATTCCTCGCAGAAGCGCCCGGATAAGAAGTAAGCAGGCAGCACAATGAGAAAGCAGACGTTGAGCTGATGTGCACATATATTAATTAATGTGTAAATTTGTTTTATTAAATAGATTATTGTTGTGCGTGCAAAATTCTATATATAATTGAGTAAAAATAAAGCATTTATGGCACAATTAAATATGTCTTCTGATGGGGTCGAAACGTTGATTCAGGCACTGGCGTCTCAAATGAAGAATTTAACGGACGAGTTAGGCATAATTAAGGCTCGTCTAGACGACACGTTAATAATAAATACAAACGACATCCAAGTTCGTGGAACATCAAACATAGGTGGACACAACAATGGCGACCCCGGCGAAGAGGAATCAGGAATTAATATGCCAGCGTTTTCAGCCGAATCGACGAGTTATGTCAGACCGTCATCAGAGTTTAAGCCGATGTTGGCACCACTAGATGTGGAAAGGCCACAGTTGTGGTTCGAAAAATTTGAAGCATCAGGTGCGAGCCCAAGAATTTACATTGGAAGCACCTATTGTGCGTGTAGCTGTACAGGAATTAGTGGACCGGACAGTAGCTGTCCAATTGGAATTGCCAGTTGACCTCACATATGAAGAATACAAAAGACGCGTGTTGGATCATTTCCGGGCCAGGCCTCAAGAAGTGTTCTCAGAATTATACAGCCTGACACCATTAAAGGGTGAGATGCCCATGGATACCATGGCACGTATCAAGCGGTGGTTCTCGAAGCTTACCGAGTCTTTACCAGGCTTGCAACCACATGAGGCCATCATGTTCATGCTGCTGGATCCTACTAGATACGGAGAAATATCCAGCAGCCCAGGAGGCCTTGAAGAGAGACTTCAGGCTCTTCAAAGCTCGGCCATAATGACAAATAAGATGGCAGCGGCATCTCCACGCATGGGTACAGTTACAACATCTGAGAGGAGCGACATACCGTATTGGAATTCTTCGCGTCATAATAAGCAGTTCCGCGACAGAAGGCAACAGCCAGTGGCTTGGAAGCAAAGTCAGTATATAAGGACTCCGGCTCCGACGAATACGGCGTATAAGCGGCAACAAAACCCATGTACTGCCCCTCGAGAACGACCAGTGCAGTGGGGTAACAGGGTGAACAATCTCACAAATAATGGAGGCAGAGAACAAGGCACAAAAATTAATCCTTTGGTGGCTTCGACGGGTAGATCGAAGGAAGACCAGCAGAACAAACCAAAAAGTGGTCCGAACCAGATGGCTTGTGAAGAAAAGGAAGTGTGGGAAACACTGCCAAATGTAAGAATTTTCATTAAAGTTAAATTTGTAGAACTCTTCAACGGACAGCCAGTAATAATGCAATTGGATACTGGAGCGGATGTGTCGGTACTACCATTGACTTGGCCATTGAACAATATAAAACCTACGAAAGCAAGTTTATGTCAGGCATCGGGCGCATCGATGGTGGCTGTGGGCGAGTGGGACACAAAGTTGTTAATAAATGAAAAGGTCTATCATATGTCTTTTGTTGTTTCGAATACGCAGACGCCCTTATTGGGACTTGATTTCATTAGAAAATGGGTTAAGACGATAGACTGTCAAAATAAAAGGGTATACCTATCGCGGCCGGAAGGAATAAGATCAATAAAGTCTATAGGTAACCATAAGATTCAAGAGGAGACCAGTTGTCTGCCTGAGTGGTGGAAGAATCTTCAAAACCAATATAACAGTATATTCCAACTGCCTGATTGTAGCGAGCGTCCAGGGCCGACGATCGACCAGTTTAAGTTATGGTTAGAACTAAATGATGGTTACGAACCACCAAAAGTATATGGTGCCCCTCCCAAGAAATTAGAAGCAGCGACTCGAGCAACCCAAGAAATGATAGAAGCCGGCGTTCTTGAACCGTCAACATCTGTTTTTCGTGCTCCAATGGTTTATGTTACGAAAAAGGATGGTTCGCTCCGACCAGCGGCTGATTTTAGGCAATTGAACTCAGTAACTAAACCGGACCCGTATCCCATGCCGGCTCTGCGTGATCTGTTCTTACAGCTGGCGGGAGGCAAATGGTTTGCCGTGCTTGATCTTAAACAGGGATTTTGGCAAATAGGCGTGCGGCCCGAAGACCGATGGAAGTTAGCGGTACAAGTACCCCAAGGTCATTTCCAATTCACCCGGGTACCATTTGGCCTTAAAAACGCTCCGAAAGTGTTCCAAAGAATGATGGACTCGTTCGTGTCTGACTTAACGTGTACAACAGCTTACGTAGACGATGTTATTATATGGGCCACTACTGAACACGAATTACGTGTGAGGCTGCAGAAGATGTTGGCCAAAGCTGTAGAATGGCGATTACATTTTAATCCAGAAAAGGTACAGATAGGTCAAGAAGTGCGGTTCTTGGGGCACTTAGTCTCAGCGGACGGATGCATGCCGTTAGATTCGAATGTACAACCTATCAGGGATTATCCGGTGCCTACTACTAGAAAACAATTGCGCCGGTTTATTGGTATGGTAAATTTCTATAGACCATACCTCGCAGGGATGGCGGTTACACAACAGCCCTTATCTCAGTTAACTAGTGCCAAGATACCATTTCGTTGGACGGAGGAGGCTCAACAAGCGTTTGTACAATGCAAGCAGAAATTAATAGAGGCAACTATTTTGACTTTCCCGGTAGGTAATATGTCAATTGTTACAGACGCGTCAGATATTGGTATAGGAGCGGTGTTACAAGCTGACGGACGTCCTGCTCAATATATAAGTCGCACACTCACTAAGGCGGAACAGAACTAAACAGTCACAAAAAAAGAATTACTTGCCGTACAATGGGCGCTACGGAAGTTTAGATATTTTGTCATAGGGGGACACGTGGACGTCTTTACCGACCACAAAGCGCTAGTGCATTGGAGATCACTAGGTATTGAGAAGAAACGAGTACATCGAGCCATTGAAGAACTAGAAGAGTACGATATATCAATTCATCATAGAGCAGGAATCGAGAATGCGGCGGCCGATGCGCTCAGCAGAATTTCCGCTGTTCGGGTTTCGCCGCTTATAAAGGTCTCTGAAGAACAGGGAAGAGATGCTACATGTCAGGAAATAGTCAATCAGTTAAAAAACGGCACAGTGGTGTTGGCACCATATAAAACGTTGAGTCTACAGAACGGCCTGTTGGTGCGGAAAGAAGGACAAACAGTGCAATGGTTTGTGCCAGAATCTATAAGAACAGAATTAATGGCCTTTTGGCATGAAACATTGGGACATTCCGGCGCTGGGCGGCTCATTGAGACATTGCAGTCACGATTGTATTGGCCTGGTATGTCCAAAGAAATTCGTAGCTATTGTCAACAGTGCACTACATGCCAACGTTGTAAACCACAAAAACGAGAAAAGGTCACTCCGATTGCTTTCAATGCTACTGCACGGAACGAGTTTCTGCATATCGACCAGGTAGGTCCACTGCCAGTAGCTCGCGGTGGCGTGTCCTATGTGTTTTCCATGGTCGATAAGTTTACCCGATGGGTCGAGTTTGTACCACTGAAGAAGATCACAACAGAAAAGATTATAACGTGCTTAGAAGAGCGATGGCTCAGTCGATTCGGTACCCCACAAGTTATTGTCACCGATCAAGGCGCACAGTTTGAGTCGAAAGAATTTAATCAGTGGTGCAAAGACCTTGACATAAAGCATTCCCGCACAACCACTTATCACCCGCAAACCAATGCAACAGCTGAGCGCGCACATAGGACGATGAAAGAGGTACTGCGATGTTGGTGCCACGAGAGCCCGGGAACGTGGAGAGACAAATTACATTTGGTTGAGCGGGCCATGCGCTTTACAGTCTCAACAGCGACAGGTTTCGCTCCAACGACCATGGTCTATGGAGGACACATAAGACTGCCAGGTGAACCTGTAATCCAAGGGTCCCATGAGCGCTGCACCATAGCGGATATTCAGGAACGACTAAAACAGTTAACTGAATATGTAGGCGCCACACAGCGACAAAGCTATGCAAGGCAACCGACACGCACTCGCCTAAAGGTCGGCGATTATGTCATGGTAGCGAGGGTCGAGCCCATGGCACTGCAGGCTGTCAATGATGGGCCGTATCGCGTGGAGAGGGTGGACGCCGAGCACAATACTGTTTTTGTTAGCCTGCCCGATGGACCACGAGCTGTGGCACTGGATCGTTTAAGCAGAGTGCGAAAGCCGATTCCTGAGGGGGGGGGAAGATGTGGCAATAGCCACCTTTAAGACAAATAATGAGAAAAAGGTCTTATCTAGGGCAGACATTATTTCAACAGAAATTCCTCGCAGAAGCGCCCGGATAAGAGAATAAGCAGGCAGCACAATGAGAAAGCAGACGTTGAGCTGATGTGCACATATATTAATTAATGTGTAAATTTGTTTTATTAAATAGATTATTGTTGTGCGTGCAAAATTCTATATATAATTGAGTAAAAATAAAGCATTTATGGCACAATTAAATATGTCTTCTGATGGGGTCGAAACGTTGATTCAGGCACTGGCGTCTCAAATGAAGAATTTAACGGACGAGTTAGGCATAATTAAGGCTCGTCTAGACGACACGTTAATAATAAATACAAACGACATCCAAGTTCCAGTTAAATAGGAGATTGTACCGTCCTATTATTCCACATTCTTCTACCGAATATATAGTGGTTAAAGGGCGTAATACCGGCTCCTACTGATGAGTCGCCAGTAAGCACGAAACGAATGCGCTTGAGATTATACTTTCCGTTCATGCTGCCTTTGGTTTATCCTTCTGGTCACAACTGAACTAATTTGTTACTAGGTTCGCAAAACCTAATACATACTTGCATATATATTAGTTCTTCGCAACAAACAGTATTTAACTGTAATATATTGAATTGAATGATGTCATGCTTACCGCGGAATGTGATAACTGATATCGATGAAGGCCAGAGTGTATGGTTTAACTGGAGTAACAGGTGTTCGGAAATTGTTGTAATTCTCAATTTGGGTTAACTTTAGCATAAATTTATATCCATCAGGTTGGTATCATGTACCGACTCGGAAACCATAGTTTTAGTATCCGGTACTCATCGATTTCAAAAAGGTATCAGTTACTAACACAATAGCCATAGTGTTAGTATCCTTTACAGACTCGGTATATATATTATATAGTGTGAGTTAGCATTGAAGTCATATTGTCGTTGACTTTAGATTATGTTAGCTTCACTATTACAGGTTTACACATTCGCCTAGGAGATTGTACCATCCTATTATTCCACATTCTTCTACCAAATATATAGTGGTTAAAGGGCGTAATACCGGCTCCTACTGATGAGTCGCCAGTAAGCACGAAACGAATGTCCATGAGATTATACTTTCCGTTCATGCTGCCTTTGGTTTATCCTTCTGGTCACAACTGAACTAATTTGTTACTAGGTTCGCAAAACCTAATACATACCTGACATCCAAGTTCGTGGAACATCAAACATAGGTGGACACAACATGGGGTATTTACACAATTATTTCTACTGTAACGACACAAATTAATGGCCGACATATTGCGTAAATTAAATTAAATTTTATTTACGTTGCACCAATGAGAAAAAAGCGAAACTTGCCGTTTAACCAATAGTGTGCAAGTAGACATATATTACTATGGCATGCTATTTAAGCACGGCAATTTACCATGCAAGTCAGTTGTCGCATTTGCATTCTGCTTTGCGTTACGCGTGTGCGTTCTGTCGGCTGTCAATACCTACGCTGGTGATTTGATAGTTTCACCAACAATTGGCTACATCCGTGACTCATCTTGTTGCGGTACAACCAGCGAGACGAGCCAATTAATTGCAGAACCTGAACGACGTTATCCACATCGTGATTACAACTCGACAACGGGAGCAACAACAACCAGAGTCCACCCAAGGCTCTAGGACATCTTCACACTCTGAATAATTCAGGAGAACGCACGACCAGGCCCTCTTAAGGGCCCCCTATCAGTAACAAATCTCTATTCAGAGCACCTTAACCGAGTTTGTAACGTCGTACGGCATTTACTTGAAGCCGGGGCGTTTACAAAATTGGCGACCGCGCCAGGATATTGATTATTGTTCTGATTTTTTTTTGGTATAAATAAAATTGACTTCCTTTTTCATTTATTTGGGATAAAAATAGATTAACATTTGCGTTTTCTTTACCCTAATCGTGGTCTTCTGGGAATTTTGTTGGGTATATATTCGTGGATTTGTGTTGAATTTTTTTTGGGGGAATATAATAATAATACATTGGCATCAAAGGCCAACGGGGCCTCTGTTCATCTTTACTACGTACAAAACGGTACCGTACGTACTCGACAGGCTCAATTGCGGATAATTTCAATTTTTGGAAGCAGTTACTGTGACGTGCTTTTGTTCTGCGCTCATTCAACTGTGGAAGCTGTTTGTGGGTAAGCGTTTCGTTAAAGTATATTTATATATTTTCATATTGCTTATAAATTTATGCTTTTAAGATCCCGTAAGATTGTTAGAATGTCAGGTCCAATTTTAGATATTGATGTTCCTGTTTGGGATGGAGATAGTGAACTATTCTTTATGCGCGTAGACTCCGCTTTCTCCCCGTTTCCTGATTATGACAGTCATCAAAAACTGTCGAAGGTTTTTGCTAAACTACCTTCTGAATTGCAGCGACGGATTTATCCTAAGCTTGAGGCCATTAGGAAGCTACCTAATCCCATTTTGGGCCTACAAAACGAGGTAGAATCCTTGCTTGGACCCACGGAAACTGAGCAGATAATAAACAAATATGCGCAGTTAGATATGCCAAATCTTGGCCCCATCGAAATATTGAGGGAATTACGGAAACGTTGGTATAAAACCAACATTTCTGACCATGAGGCTAAGGTTGTTTTTATTAACAATCTTCCCCAAACATTAAAACTCTTTGCCAGACAGCTCCCCAACACTCTCTCTATAGATGACTTATCTGAGAGATGTGAGTTAGAATATAGGGTTTTGGAACCCAAAGTGAATCCACCATCCTTTTCTTTACCCCCGCAAGATGATAGACTTTCCTCTTTAGAGAGAACAGTGGCAAACATGGCCAAAGTTCTAGAAGGATTGGCCATTACGAAATCCGAGATAAATCAAGTGAATGCTCGACCAAAATTCGTTTCCAAGTCAAATTATAATGGTAGGCAGCGATCGAGATCTCCGCAATCCTTTAATAAATATGCTCCAAAGAACTGGTGTTATAACCACCAGAAGTTTTTTATGCTTGCCAAGTTTGTCTTTGTCGTTCTGAAGAATTTCCGAATGAGTGTCAATTTCCACAGCTGACGGAAAGGACAACAGACCGCAGGCACAAGGGTGCATCAGTATCGGGAAACGTCTGGCGCAGGAAGTAGAAGACCGTACTTTCTGCACATCAACGGCATCAACGGCGCTACAGGGAAGAAGCCAACTACAATCCGACATCCCTGTCGACTCTTTTCGTCCACGCCGAATTTTTCACATAGAGAACCAAACAGACAATGCCGGTCGCAATCACCAGCCTACTTGTTTGTATGACCCGGCCAAACAGCCAAACGAAATTCTGCACCTTCTTGATTTCAAAACTGGCGAAGATTCATCGTAGACACAGGTGCGGCAGTCTCAGTTCTCAAAGGTGATTCAATGGCCGAGATGTCGCTAGGCGTTCTTCTCGCAACAGCTACAGGCGAGCCCATACCAACTTATGGCTGCCGGTACCGCACACTCAACATAGGTCTACGACGTGAATTATCCCACAACTTCATCATTGCCAAGGTCTCACATAATATAATAGGCCTTGATTTCCTTCTAAAATTTCGGCTCATTGTTGATCTTGCCAATCAAAAGATCATCGACCCCTCCACCGGACTTGAACAAAGCTTTTGGACACTTGCCTCCGAGCGTTTGGAGTTACAGGTCATTCAGCCAACCCCAGTGCATCATTCAGCAGAGATATCAGCAGCTCTTCGAAAATACAAATCGCTTTTCGATCTTAACAAGTCAGAGCTACGAGTCTCCAACACGATGCATCATATCGTCACAGAAGGACAACCTATTGCACTCAAGAAGCGACCACTGGCTCCTGCTAAGCTGAAAGCTGCCCAAGAAGAATTCTCAAGGCTTTTGGAAGAGGGAATCATCAGACCATCGAAAAGTTCATGGGCGTCACCACTGCACTTAGTCTCAAAATCAAACGGATCGTACAGAGCCTGTGGAGACTACTGTAAGCTAAATTCAGTGACAAAATCTGATGCATATCCTATTCCAAATATTAACACTTTACTTGAAAAACTCAACGGCAGCAATTTCTTCTCAGTGATTGACCTCAGACAAGCGTACCATCACATACCGGTAGCACCAGAGGATATCGAGAAAACTGCAGTCATCACTCCATTTGGCCTTTTTGAATATCTTTACATGCCTTTTGGACTCAAGTGTGCTACTCAGACATTTCAAAGATTCATAGACAACATACTTCGCGACGACTCTGCTTATTGTATGTCATATCTCGATGACATTATGGTATTCAGTCCAGATCTAGAATCTCATGCGAAACATCTACGAAATGTCCTCTCACGCTTATCCAACCACGGACTCAAGATCAACTGTGACAAGACGCAGATTGCAACTTCATCCGTCGACTTCTTAGGGCATCGTATCACGGCCCAAGGTATTCAACCGTTGCCGTCAAAGACGAACTCAATCAAGAATATCAAGTCACCAAGGACTTTGAGCGATTTGCAGAAAATCCTGGGAGTACTAAACTATTATCGCAAGTTCCTTCCAGGCCTTTCAAAACAACTTTATCCTTTGTGCAGGCACCTGCGGAACCGAAAAGGACTTAGCAAGAATTCCATCATTGCTTGGTCATCCGAAGACGAGGAATTACTTCGACTTGCCATCAACTCATTAGCAAATGCCACAATGCTAACGCATCCAGATTTTGAAAAGCCATTTCTACTCACGACAGATGCTTCTGAATTCGCTATTGGAGCCACTTTGGAACAAGAGATCGACGGAGTTCGGAAGCCTATCAGTTTCTACTCGCGTACTCTCCAACCAGTAGAAACGAGGTACGACACTTTCGGCCGAGAACTTCTCGCTATCCACGAAGCAGTGCGCCATTTTATCAGCATCATTGGCAGTAGCAGATTTGTTGTTTTCACAGATCATGCACCACTAGTTAGCGCATTTCGAAACGCAACTTCATCTATCGCCAAGTACCCTGCCAGAGTGGAAAGACAGCTTTCTCGTCTAAGCGAATGGCAATTTGACGTCTTTCACGTCAAGGGCAAACAGAACTTCATTGCATATGCCCTGTCCAGGCCAGACGTCTCTCTACAACCACCTTCGCCGTCACCATTCATTGTTAACTCCGTGGCACTCAGTGAACCTGCACTAACGCCAAATTTCCTGCGAACTGAACAACGCGATGACATTCACATTCAAAGATCAATAGACCGTCACCCAACTAAGTTCATAGGCTTACCAATTGTTTACTTCACGGGTACGCAGCCCAACAAGCCAGTTCTGCCGACCAGCCTTCAGAGAAAAGTTTTTGATTCAATTCACTCAATTTCTCACCCAGGAAGCCAAGCGACTGTCCGACTTCTTACAGATCGTTTCTGGGGTCACAGACTTAGGCAGAATGTTAAACGATGGGTCTCAGAGTGTGCTATTTGTCAGAAAAACAAGATCACACGACACACTCGTTCTAAGTTGCAACATTTTCGATCTACTTCTCGCCTAGCCATCGTCCACATCGACATAGTTCATCTGACAAAGGTTCAAGGTTTCAGCTACCTTCTAACTATGATCGATAGATTTACACGGTGGCCTGCGGCATTACCTCTTGGCACCATTTCTGCAGACGAAGTAACTAACGGTTTTATCTCTGCATGGATATCCAATTATGGTGTTCCCAATGAGGTCATCACGGACAGAGGCACTTGCTTCTCATCTGATCGTTTCAAAACCACCTTGCGGTACATGGGATGCATCTTACGCCAGACGACTGCCTACCATCCCCAAGCTAATGGTATGGTAGAGAGAATGCATAGGGAACTCAAAGCAGCTTTAGCATCCTCGTCCATTAATGGCAACTGGGTCGATGCACTACCTTTAGTTCTGCTTGCCATGCGTTCCCGTACTCGTGAATCCATTAAAACGTCTGCGTCACAACTCTTGTATGGCATGGATCTACGCCTGCCTAGTCAGCTCCCACGTCTACTACCGGCACAAGATGACCCACAAGACGAAGCTACCCGCCTTCGACTTCATTTCGGTAACATGTCCGAACAGCAGCCGAGACACACGCCTCGTCCAGTCTTCGTTCACCCACAGCTCCACAGCTGCAAGAGAGTACTCGTTCGCAACAATAATGCTGTTGCACCACTACAACCCAAGTATCGCGGTCCTTACCCGATTTTGCTCAGACAACCAAAATA
>JAQBSW010011269.1:0-20741 GCA_029291075.1 Eudiplozoon nipponicum | reverse complement strand
AGAAAAAACACATTGATAATAAAATGGATAATGGCCTTTTATTTCGCGAATACTAATTTTCGCTCTACAATCTTTCATTTATATACATTCTGGGTTTTCATTTTAATATGTGGGTGGCAACAAATATGACTCGGTTTTTATTTCTTGTTTTGGCTGATTGGTAAGTGTGTATGCGTTTTTATCTGTGTGTGTGCCTGTTTACATGTAAAGGTCCTTGTCACTGTATTGCAAAGTGATGTCTGAGATCTGGTCATTATTGTATTGATGGCTTGAGAATTAACCATCTGTTCGAATTGTTCTTTTGGTATGCGTAAGAGTGCTATTTTTCCCAGTGTAGTTGATCGTTTCACCTTTTTGCGCAAATTTGTGTTCTTCACTTGGTAACAGCGCAAGTGCGGATTACAGTGTTGAACGCTGATATTGTTTTGAAGTTTATGTCACCGTATGTGCCTTTTTTCCCTCTTCAGTTTGTTGCCAATCCGATTGAATTTTTGTTGATTCTAGTCGAGGGCGTGTTCGGTCTTGCCTGGATACTAGTAAATTGTTGTTGAATTTTGTTATTCGCGGCCAGTCGATTAGAATATTATGATGATGTAACTTTTTAATATTTAGGCCAGGTGCTTGTTGTTTTATATAAAGGGCTTCATAAATGTGAAAAACAGACCACGACAGATTTGCAAGAGAGGATACCGTCAAGCAGGTTTCCCTAATCTTACCATTTAGGGGCGACGTACCAGCCTCAATAATTGCATGGCGGCTGAATAGAACAACTAAGGAGAATTTTACCAATGTTAATGTTAATATGACATTTAGTACACAGAGAATCATGAGGTTGGATGCCAAAGATCAATTGCCAAATCATTCATAGTCTACAAATTGGCATGTATGTGCGGTAGCACATAAATCGGACGTACGAAGAAGCAATTGATAAACAGAATCCAGCAACATTTACCACAGAGATTGATTAACAAAGGCTTGGCACTGTCAGGAAATTCAGCTACTTCCGATCATATATTGGCAACGGGGCACCCAGGCAATTCGACCAATTTGTCAATTCTACATAAAGCAAAATCAGACAAATTATTATTATTCATTTATGAAGCCCTTTATATAAAACAACAAGCAACAGACCTAAATATTCAAAAGTTTCATCAACAAGATATTCTAATCAACTGGCTACGAATAGCAAAATTCAACAACAATTTACTAGAAAATACTGATAAATATGGGACTATTTCAGATTTTCAGTAGTAATAAATCATCAAACTAATGTTTAACTCCAATTTCTCATCTAATTTCTATTCTTTGTTTATTTACTGTTGCCAAATTTATTCAGCCGGGAATTTAACTCTGAATGGAGCTGGAATTGTGGTACGATTGCTTCAAATTTCTCGTAATTACGAAATCGGTTTTTAAATGAATTGCATTTTCTATATTATATAATTGCAAATTTATACTGACAAAATAAATTAAGTAAATTAATTAATTATTTTATTTATTTATTTATTTATTTATTTATTAAAATATACATATAGGAAGAGCTTTTGAGAGAAATCGTAACATGCTTTGGAGCAAAACAGGTTTCTAAAAATAAACTTATGTATTGCCTTTTTCTTATAGAAGTGAAAAAATATTCGACGGTACCTAATTGCGTTTAGAATATTTGCAGTTATCAAAAGTCTATCAAATGTTAATATTGATTAATTTCAGTCGTTATCCAATAGAAAGATAAATAATAAAAAATACTTCTCTTATGAAATAATTCGAGTGTAAATGCACCGTGACTATTAAAAAAATAAATGACGAATGAAACCTTTCAGCGAATTGCCGTAAATGACATTCTTTGATAATAAGAAAAGTAATAATGCTAAACTAAAAAGGTACAATAATTAGAATTTATGACAAGTTAAATGCACCTACTAATAATAATATAACAATAACCACTGTTTCATTAACAATAAATTTTATTTTCTTTAGATCAAATTTTCCAGAATGATGTAGAAACCATTTCCATGGTTTTTAGTAAATCACGCAACACTCTCAAACTACAGTTAATCACAGGTACGGACGCGCTAAACTGCCGTCAGTCACACGTGCTGAAACGTATCCATCTTACATAGTCATCATCAATAAACAACAGCTAACAGGCTAGCGAGGATCCTACCACAATCAATATATGAATAAAGGAAAATTAAATATGCGGCTCTTACCTCTATAAGTCTCGCATACGTTTCACTTAAGGAATACGATTTGTCAAATCTAACAATCATTAATTGCACGTGTGAATACAACAAGGCTATAAGTCAAGATTGCAAGCTTCATATAATCACCTATCTGATTATATTTGCCCAGCCGCTCAACATAGCTAAACTACCGTCAGGTACACGGACTGATTTGAATCTAGATTCAGTACTTTAATTGTTACAGAATACTAAAGTTTAATATCATTTTAACCCGGTTATTAACCATTTGGTCGATCGGCCTACGTAAGCTGATGTACGATTTACACATTTTATTGATAAATAATTTTTGCATTCGACATTATTATTTTTAGCAATAGTAGTAATACTATGACAATGAAAACTGTAAGAACAAAATAATATCAAATTTGACAAATGGATCCAATTGCTGCCAAAAGATAAAGTAAATCTCATTGCGAAAATATGCCACTATGCTTAAGTACATTGAGAATAGAACAAATTTTATAGTGCATATTGTTATCCTGGTCATTTTACGGCCACTTTTAGTAACTTATCCGGAGTTCAATAGTCGTAACTATGATACTGTTCTCATAAGTTTCATTTTTGTGCGTGGAGATTTCTCGAGCAAATGTGATAACTGATATCGATCAAGGCCAGAGTGTATGGATTAACTGGAGTAACAGGTGTTCAGAAATTGTTGTAATTCTCAATTTCGGTTGACTTTAGCATAAATTGATATTCATCAGGTTGGTATCATGTACCGACTCGGAAACCATAGTGTTAGTATCATGTACCTTTTCGGTACAATAATGTTGGTATCGGTTACCAACACAATAGCCATAGTGTTAGTATCCTTTACAGACTAGGTATATATATTATATAGTGAAAGTTAGCGTTGAAGTCGCATTATCGTAGACTTTATATGATGTTTACTTCACTATTGCAGATTTGAAAATTCGTCTAGGAGATAGTACCGTCCTATTATTCCACATTCTTCAACCAAATATATAGTGGTTGAAGGGCGTAAAACCGGCTCCTACTGATGCGTCGCCATTAAGCACGAAACGAATGTGCATGAGAGATTACTTTCCGTTCGTGCTTCCTTTGGTTTATCCTTCTGGTTACAATTAAACTAATTTGCTGCTAGATTCGCAACACCTAATACAAACTGTATATATATATATATATATATATATATATATATATATTAGTTCTTCGCAAAAAACAGTATTTAATTATCTACTCCAGTTATATGCATTAAATTCGGTCGATTTGAATAGATTGATACAAATTTCCCCCATCCTCCCAACTTATTTATTAATTTAATAGATAAATAAATAAAGATTTCAGTGAAGAAGAGTAATATGACGAGAAATAGCCAGTTCAAAATTGTTAGTTAATAATAGCATTAGAAATAAAAGATGTATTCAAATTACCAAAATAGTTCATAACACCTCGAGCATGAACGAAGATAAAAACAATTATGACAAATTAGTATTTTCTCATCAATTTCTACAAAGTAATGTATTTATATACTCCACTGATAAGCAAATCGAACAGAAAATAAAAACGAGATTTTAAAATAGGGGAAATTCAAACGAAATGAATACATCTCCAAATTGCACCCAACGGCCTTACATGAGTTTTCTTCTTGCATAAATCGGGCTGAAAGTTGTAAATCCACATCAATTTAGATTTCTGACGCATTTCTGTAAATGCATATAGTAAGCTTCCGGATCAACTGAGTCCAAAACACATCATTAAATGTAACTAGTGATAGCTATTTCGTGCAATATATTGATTAGAATCGATTTTTGTTGCTTCGTGCATTAAATAAACATAATTATCGTTTCCATTATCAGTTAATGAAAATGCACCTGGAAATTTAGAAGAATATCCAGCAACAAACAATTGCGTAAGGAACATCAACATTTAAATGCTAAGGAAATCACTCACACATTGAAGTTCTTCGTTCCACTCTATGCGTTTCCTCGCCTCAATTACAGCTTGGGTATCTTCGGTGTTATCCTTGGCTGAATTGTCGGCTGCAAGTGTGTCTCCCTCGGAATGTTCCGCATAGTACAACATTTCTGCTGACATGTTACAGCGCGAAAATTATCATTGAAAAATAAGATTTTAGGTTGTTAAAAATAGTGTATGTGAGAATTTTAAGCGAAAAACAAACTGAAAGAAATGCCAGAAGCAAGTAGACAAGCACACACACACACACACACACACACACACAATTAAATTTATTCAAAACGTCATTGGCGTGCGACGAAACAAACACGAAAATTTTATTTTAAATGTGAAAAGCACAGGCTAAACTAAACGATCGATTCTTTTTTGAGTAAAATTTGTATGTAATTTGTTAGGCATTGTACAAGCATCCACCAGTTTTAGACAACCTAAAATATCAATCATTGTTAATATGCGCCAATAATGAATAGAGCCTAAGTAATATAGCCAAACTTTGGAAGAAATTGATTTTGAATAAGCTAAGCTATTTTATTTCTAATCTAACTGCCATTTTCTTGTGCGGGACAATTAATATCACTCACAGGTCGGTAAAATAATAAATCCATTACATTGCCAGGTGCACCGATTTTTAGCCTTGATTGATTGATTCGCATTTTTCTCCTTATTTTGAAGTCCTCCATCAGCTGCTTGTTTGATAAAGACGTGGGAACCAGATTTTCCAAACTCTTCTCTAACTCTCGGGACTTCATTTCCAATCCCATCTTCAGGGTTAACACCATACTCACATGAAAAATTCAACTTGTAGCAAAGGTGTTATCATCATTCAAGATCTATTCATATTAATTTTAATTCCTAAAATATTTTTTTATTGATTGCTCAATTATCCGGTCTTTATACGAATTCTCTTTTACTCACATTTATACATAAACTTAACCACGTCACCCCCCCTCAAGCGCACAACAACCTATATACACATGTGTACTCTACTAAAGTGACATTTATAGAATAAATGTAAGCAAACCCTATGGATTGACATACATGCCTATACATGACGTCTCGATTTTTTTAATTGCTGTTCCCAAAGCGTAGAAGGATTAACAATTTTTAAAAAATTAATCATATTACAGTAATCCTCAAATTCCCGGTTAACCTAATCGCATTTTGTGTACAATAGGTTATATAGAAAGAAAGAGATTAGTAAAATTGTTAAAAGAATAAAGTATTATGCCATTGTCTGAAAAAGACCGAATAAGAAGCCTACACAAACGAATCGTATCTAAAACAAATACACATTTACACTCATATCTTGTATAAATATTTTTTCACTTATATATGTGTCAAAACCATATACATATCTTTGTATATATATAAAATTACATGTAAACAACAAGGTGTGTTCCTATGAATCACTTTGGGTATACAATAGATTAGCAATAGTTTTCTTATTTTTTATTTAAATTTTATTAGTTATTTATTTATACCAACATTATATATATGTAGCAACAACAATAATATATAATATAATAACTCTGCTCTTATATATATATATCCATTGAAATGCGTCTGCACGCCATATAACGTAAGTAACCATGAATTGATCATATGAAAACCAGGCGTGGTGACTTGGCTGGCACGTCTTTAAATTATATATACTGCTATATATATAACACTGCTCTGCATGTATACATCATATATAATATGAATATCATATGCAGGCTCCTACTGATGAGTCTCCAGTAAGCACGAAACGAATTTGTATGAGATTATACTTTCCGTTCATGCTTTCTTTGGTTTATCCTTCTGGTTAAAACTGAACTATATAATAAAACGAACATTGGTTGCGCGGGCGGGGATAACATTTATTATAATCAAGGTTGCGGTCTTGATATAAACACCTGACCCATTTTTTTGTTACTAGGTTCGCAATACCTAATACATACTTGCATATATATTAGTTCTCCGAAACAAACAGTATTTAACTGTTATAACCATATGTTGTCTGGTATTTCATTCATCATATTTCACATCTCATAAAATATTCCAAATTTAATATTTATTTCATATGCACTAAAACTTTTAAGTAGCTGGTTGACGATAGAGAGTGGCAGGCATTACATTTCTGGCAACAAGCCACAACTGAACAGTTGTTACTTTCGGTTCCTGGCGCAACATCCTTACCTGCTACTATGCTGCTCGCTCTCCTCTCTCCGCCTGCTGCGCCTGTGGTCACAACAACAGTTACGCATAACTCTATGGGCTCATCAGATGGTGCCAATCTCTGTTCCTTCGCGCAGCTTTTCTTTCCCGGGATGGAGTTCTGAGGTTATCACCACACATGTATAATTGAGCAATGCAGAATCAAAATAAACGAACATAAAAACATTTCCACCAAATACAATATATCTACGATTTTCTTTCGAGGTACAATGAATAGTAGTTTGATTTTTGCAATCTCAGACTGACCCTCACTTCCAAGTACACGTTTTATCAGTCTCCGTGATGGTTGAGTGCCGACTGGTCCCGTTACTCCGAAGGTCTTCACACAATTATTACTAACTATTGAAAATGGTGGATTAACCAATATGTCTACCTGTTGAATTACGTTACGATAACTTATTTACGGTATAATTAACAGATTTATAATAAAATACAGTACATAATTACAAAGTTTAGCTTCAAGCGAAGGTGGTAATCTAGTTTGAGAAGGATCCTTTTATTTTTGTTTTTTACCTTATTTTAGACTCACTATCGGTTAGGATCAATAATTAGTCATGTAGATGTTCATAGGTATGGTAAATAAGCACATACACACACACATATATTATATATATTACAAAATACTAAATGAAGTTCCAGATATACAGTCGGGGATTCAGTTCTTGATAAATAAGGATTGACTTTTGTATTACTTTTATCATTTTTCAATCTGAACTTGTTCATGCTATATATATATATATATATATATATATATATATATATATATATATATAACCTATACATAGTAGATTTAGCCACCATTTTCCAAATACACTTGCATCAATATTCTATTCCCATTCAGGGTGCAACCAGTCACTGGGACGGGAATGGCAAAATTCGAACAACTTACAATATTACGGTACCGTTGCGACTTCAGCGTAATTAAAATTAAACCTAATAAACATCCAAATTCGTATTTTGCCCATATAATATCCATAGGCCCCGAACGATGATGTTTCAGAAAGCGAGAGAGATAGTAAAACCGAAACTTTGGGTATGTTCAAATATAGAGAGGGAGATAAATATAGTAAGAACGGAGCATAAAACTGCATCAAACAAACACTCTACAGCGACTAATGAAATACATTCATCTAGGAAAACCAATATACAATATGAGTACACACCTTATGTAAATATACATCTATCTGTACGTGTATTTCTTCCTATATCGAAAACTATAAAAAATGTGAGTTGATATTATTGCCAGATGTACAAGGTTCACAATGAATACAGTAGACTAGGAAATATTACCTGATTCTTGTTATGCCCAGCAAAATGTTCGCCTCCACTGCCTTCTATGTTACTCCGTATATTTCGGCTTCCGGTTTCGGAACTTTTTCACCGGGTAGCACACTCCACAAATTCTATATGAAACTCTTATTGCAACGTAATTTTAAAATCTCCATATTGATTAGCTAAATACAGAAAATTCTCCAACTTCTTATCCCCATGATTCCAAATTAAGAAAATGTCATCTAAGAATCAAAATATAAGTTTGGTTTGAGAGGTGATCTGAACAAGAGATTTTTTCTAAATAATACATGAAAAGTTTAGCGACTGGGACCGCTAATAGTTTTCCAATGCGAACAATTGTAGGTAGAATTTTTTAATATAAATTATTTAGAGGACATACAAATTTTTAATGTTTCCATAATACTTCTTATCATCATTTTAATACCTTTTAATATTACAGGATATTCCGTTAAACAACGTTGGAAACACTCTAATTCAATCTGCACCAGAATTTACGCATATAACGATAGGTTATCCAGGCTTGCCAGGGTGACGTGACTAAAAGTTGTAAATTGTTGCTATTATTAGTGGGATTGGTACGGAACGTGTAGAAATGATTACTGTCGGTAACACTATAGTATTACCCCGTATAATCCAATGAAGTCATATGTAACTATAATACAATAAACTAGATACACAATGTAGAGCAAGATATTTCCTCAGACAAAAGTAAAGTAACAATGATTGATAAATTAAAACCACAGTGGTTGATTGAAACAAATATTATAAAAAAGAAAATACTCGTTTAATTTCCATACCGTTCTGTTTAAATACTTTGCAGTATATATACTTTTGAATTGTGCTTAATTCGAGTTTTCTGTATTCCGTTACTGCTCTGGCATGATTTTCTCTAACAAGCTTCATTTCACAGTTTTTTCTCATTTCGTTTTTACAAACATTGATATTCACAATAAAAGCCTTCAAACGAATTTGCGTTATCTGTGTATATTGAGAACGCTCCGGAACAGGTAATTTAATAATACTGTGTTTAGCATCTTATCTCTTTCCAGGTTATATACTTGTGTGCAGTTTTGTGCAAGAAGTACACAGTTCTTCGTCTATTACTAGATTAATCAAACAAATATTTAAGTGTCAGTAACATGGAGACTAATCTTAAATTTGAGAACACTGATAACTTAGCTCAAGATATTGTGTGGAGGTTAATTTATTAGACATCAAATAACTCCTCATAAAATAAATCAAATTCTATTTTTTGGACAATTACGTAGAACAATATTATGTTTTTAAAAATATTGTAAATTCTTTGGGAGTGTCTTTTGTTCATATTGTCAAAGCTTTTGACTTGTCTTGGTGAATGTTTATAAGACAGTTCCTCTGAGTTATCGAGTTGCATGCACGCTTTGCTGCATGGTTCTATCTGAATACTCTTTGCTAATAAAGTATTGATATTTGCATTCATGTATCGTTCTTAATACACATTATTGGGAAGGATAACAAATTTGCTTCAGGTAATTAACGTGGATATTTGTTTTCAAGGTCACCACCGTGTCATTCTGTCATCTGTGGATGTCAGCGTATTTAGGCGAGCACACTTATTGTTATAATATATAAATTGCAAGAAATCTTATTCTAATATTACGGCCGGTTTATTAAATATTGAGGATACAGAGCAATTAGCAGGTGAACTTAAGCAATGTAGTTTAAAATATAGCTCAGAAGAACTTTAAGTGTTCCAAATTAGATGATCATACCGCATATATGGATTATCCGAGCCTGGCATCTCAGAGGCTCTTATGGTAGTGACCAAAGGGCCTCTACAATTGTAGACATGAACTCGAGAGATATTGAAAAGAAAACCATCTTATCAGACTTATATAGGTACATTACGACTAAATCTGACTTGGTGTCTATGGGGCTCCCATTAGCTAATAGAGTTGGAGCTTCTACAACAATAAACAAATAATAAGTAAAGCTTTTTCTATGCTGTACAGGGTTATACGCTGATGATTATTCAAAAATTATACTCCTTACTCTTAATTTGGAAACAAGTAAATCAAGTATACTTCACATACTGATTGTCATTTGTGTATGATGAGCTTTCCATTGAAAAAGGCCTCCATGTCCGGAGGCCGAAATATATGGATAAATCATGATGACCGTGGATTCAAACAATTCGTTACGCAATCCGAAAATCAGGTAAGTAAACCATCTTTTGATTTTGTATAAAGTTAAAAATGACATTTTTCAATAAAACATTAAAAATATTTAACCAGATACACATGAAGGCATGTTAAACAGATTTTGGTTTCTTATGATGAACGAAAAGAAATATTTGATACATGCTTTTGCAATTACGAACCTGACATTTAAGCGTGTACGAATAAGATTTATTACCAAATTATTTATTTTAACTGTAAAAAGGAAAGCCTAATATTAACAATTGCAGAGTCTATGGAAAGGAAAAAATTAATTAATGTCAAAATATAAATAATTATTCTTTAATATATTTAATGTAATCCAGGTTAGGTTCTGATAGAATTCATACAATATTTTCGAAATATTTTGAAAACCAATTATTACGTGATTTTGAAAATGTCCCAAAAAGTAATTTGATTTCAAGCCGTCAGAGATTAAGAAGCATTTAGACACGGTCCCGGCCGATGTTGTAAGTCGTTTTTTCTCATATATCCGATTTCATATTAAAACAGTTGAACTTGAAAAGAGCCACATGTGTGGAGGAAGATAAATCCTCCGCCAAATGTAAAATAACATTAACTGATAAATTTAAACCACCATGGCTGATTGTAACGAATTTATTTAAAAAGAATTTTTTCTTTTTATTTTCCAGAACATTCTTTGTTTAAATACTTGACTTTGAATTGTGCTGTGGAGGAAGTTAAATCCTCCGCCTTATGTAAAATAACCTTGACTGATAAATTTAAACCACCATAGCTGATTGTAACGAACTTTATTTAAAAAGAATTTTTTCTTTTTATTTTCCAGAACATTCTTTGTTTAAATACTTGATTTTAAAATTGTGCGCTATCTCGCTCCTTGTCTGGTATTGTAATTTTGGTCTGCTGCATTTTAACATTTTTCTATAGTAAACGATTACATCATTATCAAATATATTTCTCCATCAATTGCCTTTGTTCTGATATAAAATAACATTGAAGAGGAGCCTTGGAACAGGTATATTTGATTTTATCGTTGGTTCACGTATATACCATAACAGATTATTGCTGAGTGGAACAGCTTTCCAACTTTCACTTTCCGATTGCCTAACAGTAAGTATCGATTTAATTGTTATCTCATATATTCATGGATACCGATATTAAATTTGAGGACACAAGTAGGTTAGTGCAGGACATAGCGGACTTGAACTTAAGTGACGCAAATAATCATATAAGCCTATCAGACTCTACTGTGAATTTTAGGACTTCCAGCGATCTGGCATCTATGGGGCTTACAGACTCGAATAGGTTAGGGGCCTCAACAAAATTTGGCGACCGCGCCAGTCCAAGAATTTTAAGTCTACCACAGTATAAATCAGAAAAACATTCAAGTTGGGTAGGAGATGCCCAAATGATATTCAGTGCTTATAATATCGTGAACCCTATGGAGAAATTTGTTGCAGCATGGATGGCATTGCCTGAAAATTTCCGAAATGCTTTGGAAAATTTCAGAGACAGAACTGTGGAAGAAAAGCCGTACAATGCATTTGAGTTATTAATGGCTGAAATTCAACAGAGATATCAGCCTGGAAGATCAGCGCAAATGTGCGAATTATTACGCTTAGAAAAAATGGGGCGTCAACTACCGTCCGAATTTTATGAACGCCTTTGCACAAAAGCTTCCAGGTTGAATATATCTAGAGATGTAGTCAACTCCATTTTTACAGCTGAGCTACCAATTAGGCTCAGAACAACATTGGAAGTATTTGACACAATGAGCATAGATTGGCCAACAAAACTCAGAGGGTTAGACGGCGTGTATAAACAGCAAGAACCACAAGTACATGCTGTAATAGCAGATTCTGTAACGATGCAGCCAGTCAGGGCAGATACCGAAAACCACCTGACTATACAAGAAACCTTGCGTTTCTTATGTAGAGAAGTTGCTAGCTTGCGTAGTGATATTGCACAACTTCAGAGTCAGGATAAGTATAATAGACGTCGAGGGAGTCACTCGCGTCAACGCTTCGAAGGGCCACGCGGATGGTGTAAGGCACATTGCGAATACGGACGCAGTGCGAAGTGCCAAGGTGAGAATTGTATTTACCCGCGATTAGGTGGACCCAGATGGAAAGGAAGCACAAAACCGGTTGAGAGAAATCCATCACCGGGAAAAGGACAAAACCCCCGCTAGTAGGAGCCGTAGGGGGGTTCCATTGCAAAGGCTCCCAGATATGCCTTTAAAAGGCATACTCAAAGCTAAAGATGCGACTAGAACAAATAGCACCGAGATAGAAGGCAAGAGAGTCCGATTCTCACTAAGCGGAGATCTGGAAAACATTGCCGGATTGTCCAGCAACAAGTTCATTATTAAGGATGAATTATCTGGATTAGAATTTCTCATTGATACGGGTGCTGAGGTAAGCATAGTTAGGTCAGACGTGGTGGAAGCAGATTGCCCCACATTTGATTATCAACTATGGGCCGCTAACGGTAGTCCGATTGGAGTAAAAGGGATGAAAGAAATGTCGGTAACATTAGGCCAGAAATCTTCCTTCCGATGGAATTTTCTAGTAGCCGATGTCAAGGACCATATCATTGGCATGGATTTCTTGACACATTTCAAGCTGACATTAGACCCCAAGGCTAGGACTATCGCAGAAGGCGTAGGGATAGCAACACCTACTGAGTCTAACACGTCGGCAGTTAGAACAGTCCTCTTACCTCGTCCATCAGTCGCACATGACTTTGCCGATATAATCGAGAAGCACCTAGCAGTGTTTCAGCCTTTCAGTGCCAAAAGGATAGGTTTGAAGACAGGAGTAGAACACCAAATAGAATTGGTGGCTCCGTTGCCTTGTTCACCAAAGGCTCAACCATTGGCACAACACAAGCAACAAGTTGCTTTGTCAGAATTTCACCAATTGCGCGAAGAGGGGATTTGTAGAAGGTCAAATTCCAATTTTGCTTCCCCAATAGTGGTAGTTCCCAAACCTGAACCGGGTCAATGGAGGGTTTGTGGGAATTATCGTCTATTAAACTCAGTGACGAAGGGTGATTCTTATCCTCTCCCTAACCAGAGTACTTTGCTCCGAGATATAATGGGATATGAGGTTTATTCAACTTTAGATCTCCAGAAAGCGTACTATCAGGTACCAACGGAAGAAAGTTCGATACCACTCACCGCAGTCAGATTTCCAGGAGGGGTATCGCATGAATTTCTTCGAATGCCTTTTGGTTTGAAAAATGCCAGTCAGACATTCCAGCGTTTGGCTGAAGAAATCCTTCGGAATTGTCCATTTGCGAGGGTGTATATAGACGACATAATAATTTTTAGTCGTTCACGAAACGAACATCGCCCGCATTTGGAAACGGTTTTGACCAGGGTAGAACAATATGGTTTAGTGGTCAAACCTAATAAGAGTAATATCGGTTGCTCTTCAGTTAAACACCTTGGTCATATACTTTCCAAAGACGGAATTAAACGTTTGGAAGATATGGTCCAAGCTATTAAGGACGTAATGGAACCCGAACCGTACGCCAGTTGGAAGGTTCTTGGGCATGATCAGCTATTATCGTCGATTCATTCCAGGTCTAGCCGGAATTCTTGGATCGTTAACAAGCCATCTCACTCGTGAAAAGAGCACGATCAAGAAGTCTTGGCCTATAAACTTGAGTCAAGAAGACCGAGAAAATTTCCAAAAGGCCAAGGATATGTTAAGTGACGTAACCACATTAGCACCTGTAGATTGGAATAAACCTTTCGACCTAATCACAGATGCCTCAGATGTTGCATTAGGGGCAGTGCTACAGCAAAGAGATCAGGACGTAGTAAGACCGATTGGGTTTTATAGCCGTATTCTTAATGATCGAGAAAACGTTATGATACGTTTGGCAAAGAGCTTCTAGCAGTGTATGCCGCAGTGCTACACTTCGAGCGTTACTTAGATGGTTATAAGTTTAATTTATTGACTTATCATAAGCCGCTGATCAGCATACTTGGTAAAACAGCTAGGCTTAATTACTCTCGTAGAGTAAATTCCCAAATAACACGGTTAGCTGAGTTCGATTTCACTGTGTCTCATATTGCTGGCAAAGAGTTTGTGGTAGCAGATGCACATAACCGATCGAATGAAGCTGATGTCGAGCTGATATTTCAAGGTCCATTGAAAAATTTAGATGAATCAAGGCGCGATTTCGTTAGTCCAATCGAGGAAGCGCAAGGATCGGATCCCTTTACAATAGTATTGTCCAAAAGACCAGAATTTATTTGTAAGCTCATAAGTGGCAAGTGGTTGTTATGCGAAACATCTAGAAGTCAACCACGACCATATGTGCCATTGGAGTTACGGGCCAAGATTATCCAAGTGTTACATGACATGGGTCATCCATCCATTAAAGCCACAATTCGATTGATCAACGACAGATACGTATGGCCGCACATGTCTAAAGACATACGGGTATGGGTAAGAACCTGTGCCAAGTGTCAAACGTGTAAGGTGTGGAGACATACCAGAACCGAGATAAAGAAAATTGGGATACCAATTGGACGGTTCAGACACGTACACATAGACATTGTTGAGATGCCTGAAGTTAATGGGAACAAATACTTGCTGACCATGGTAGATAGATTTAGTCGTCAATTTGAAGTGGCGATTTTAAAAGACATGACAGCGCAAGAAGTCTTGTTCGCGTTTCTACATAATTGGATATCGCGTTATGGTGTTCCGGAAAAAGTCACAAGTGATCGTGGTAGTCAATTTATGTCAGAGCTTTTCGTAAGATCCCTCAACATCATGGGAAACACTATAATACATGCTAGCGCGTATAACCCACGAGCGAATGGGATGGTAGAAAGGCTACATCGTGAACTGAAAGCTGCATTAAGGTGTACTAGTGGAACAAGCTGGATACACGATCTTCCTATAGTACTACTCGCCATGCGCAACAGATATAGAGCACAATTAGGAACTTCCATAGCAGAATTGGTTTATGGAGAACCATTAAGGTTACCTGGAGATCTTCTAATAAAAACTCCAAGTAGTCTTGATTGGGCTTCTAGTTATGTAGATTGGTTTGTAGGAGCACTTAGAGACAAGATGTGTCGTTTGGCCCCAACCAAGACTAGAAAAGCTAAAACCAAATGCTATGTGTCCTCTGATTTAAAATCGGCTTCGCATGTGTATATAACTAATGAGAATAGGAAGAACTGTCTGACACCATTTTACAAAGGACCATACAAGGTCAAGAAGATGACTGACAAGAATGTCATCATAGAAATAAATGGCATTGAGGATTGTGTTACGTTGGATTGTTGTATTCCCCAGTTTATCTGGATTGACGGTATGACTGAATTAACAGATGCGTCGAATGACCGTTCTATGGGCGAATCTGATGTGTGCAATCCCAACATGCAGGCACATAATGAAATGCAGAACTCTGAAGAACCGTTTTCTAATATAGAAAAATCTTATTCTACTGAATCACAGCATAAAAACTATTTGTCGATACCAGATGATTTTGAAGAACCAGTGAATGTTGTACCGGGCGGGAAGACGACGTCAGGGGCGCCAGTATGCACAACTCGTTCTGGAAGAATACATGGTCAGCCGAAGAGCTATGGTTACGTCTATTATTAGCCGTTCTTTTTTGAGAAGGTGGTGTATGTGGAGGAAGTTAAATCCTCCGCCTTATGTAAAATAACATTGACTGATAAATTTAAACCACCATAGCTGATTGTAACGAACTTTATTTAAAAAGAATTTTTTCTTTTTATTGTCCAGAACATTCTTTGTTTAAATACTTGATTTTAAAATTGTGCGCTATTTTCAGTTTTCGAGTATCTCGCTCTGTGTCTGGTATTGTAAATTTTGGTCTGCTGCATTTTCACAATTTCTTGATTAAACGAATATATTATCATCAAATATATTGCTCCATCAATTGCCTTTTTGTTCTAATATAAAACAGAAAGGAACAGGAGCCTAGGAACAGGTATATTTGATTGTATCTTTGGTTCAAGTTTTACATCTTTCTAGATTAATAACTGTGCGGAACCGTTTCCAGCTTTCACTTTCCGATTGCCTAACTGTAAGTATCGATTTAATTGTTATCTCATATATTCATGGATACCGATATTAAATTTGAGGACACAAGTAGGTTAGTGCAGGACTTGGCGGACTTGAACTTAAGTAACGATAATAATCATATAAGCCTATCAGACTCTACTGTGAATTTTAGGACTTACAGCGATCTGGCATCTATGGGGCTTACAGACTCGAAAAAGTTAGGGGCCTCAACAGTGCGCCATTTTCAGTTTTCGAGTGTCTCGCACCTCGACTGGTTATACCATCGTTTGGTCAGTTGCAATTTCAACATTTTTTCGCTAGTAAAACGGATACATATTAGCAATACATTTCTGCTTTAACTATCTTATATTCTGTTATTGAAGCACACATAGAAGGGACGTTCTGGAACAGGTAATTTGATATTTCTGTTGTTCACGTATATCTCATTCCAGATTATTTGTTCGGGAAGTTAAGCGAGACAATTTTCGAATTCCAATTGCCTAACATTAAGTGTCGATTTAATTATTAAACTAACCAGACATGGAGGCCGATATTAAATTTGAGGACACAAGTAGGTTAGTAAAGGATATTGCGGATTTGAATCTAGCAGATGCGAATGGAAATATAAGCATATCAGACTCTACGGTAAATTTTAGGACTTCAAGCGATCTGGCATCTATGGGGCTCTCAGACACGAATAGATTAGGGGCCTCTACAAAATTTGGCGACCGCGCCAGTCCAAGAATTTTAAGTCTATCGCAGTAGAAATCTGAAAAACATTCAAGTTGGGTCGGAGATGCCCAAATGATATTTAGTGCTTATAATATTGTAAATCCTATGGAGAAATTTGTTGCAGCATGGATGGCATTGCCTGAAAATTTCCGAAATGCTTTGGAAAATTTCAGAGACAGAACTGTGAAAGAAAAGCCGTACAATGCATTTGAGTTATTAATGGCTGAAATTCAACATAGATATCAGCCTGGAAGATCGGCGTAAATGTGCAAACTATTACGCTTGGAAAAAATTGGGCGTCAATTACCGTCAGATTTTTACGAACGCCTTTGCACAAAAGCTTCCAGGTTGAATATATCCAGAGATGAAGTCAACTCCATTTCACAGCTGAGCTACCAAAAAGGCTTAGAACCACATTGGAAATATTTGACACTATGAGTATTGATTGGCCAACAAAATTCAGAGGGTTAGAGGGCGTGTATAAACAGCAGGAACCACAAGTGCATGCTGTAATAGCAGATTCTGCCACGATGCA
This sequence comes from Eudiplozoon nipponicum, assembly GCA_029291075.1. Lineage (NCBI taxonomy): Eukaryota > Metazoa > Platyhelminthes > Monogenea > Mazocraeidea > Diplozoidae > Eudiplozoon > Eudiplozoon nipponicum. The sequence goes on along the minus strand of JAQBSW010011269.1, from coordinate 3,544 downwards.
GCCAGTCAGGGCAGATGCCGAAAACAACCTGACTATACAATAAACCTTGCGTTTCTTATGTAGAGAAGTTGCTAGTTTACGTAGTGACATTTCGCAACTTCAGAGTCTAGAAAGGTATACTAGACGTCGAGGGAGTCACTCGCGTCAACGCTTCGAAGGGCCACGCGGATGGTGTAAGGCACATTGCGAGTACGGACGAAGTGCAAAGTGCCAAGGTGAGAATTGTATTTACCCGCGATTAGGTGGACCCAGATGGAAAGGAAGCACTAAACCGGTAGAGAGAAATCCATCACCGGGAAAAGGACAAAACCCCCGCTAGTAGGAGCCGTAGGGGGGGGTTCCATTGCAAAGGCTCCCAGATATGCCTTTAAAAGGCATACTCAAAGCAAAAGATGCGACTAGATCAAATAGCACCGAAGAAGAAGGCAAGAGGGTCAGATTCTTACTAAGCGGAGATCTGGAAAACATTGCCGGATTGTCCAGCAACAAGTTCATTATTAAAGATGAATTATCTGGATTAGATTTTCTTATCGATACGGGTGCTGAGGTAAGCATAGTTAGGTCAGACGTGGTGGAAGCAGATTGCCCCACATTCGATTATCAACTATGGGCCGCTAACGGTAGTCCGATAGGAGTGAAAGGGATGAAAGAAATGTCGGTAATGTTAGGCCAGAAATCTTCCTTTTAGATGGAATTTTCTAGTGGTCGATGTCAAGCAGCATATCATTGGCATGGATTTTTTGACACATTTCAAGCTGACATTAGACCCCAAAGCTACGACTATCGCAGAGGGCGAAGGGATAACAACACCTACTGATTCTAACACATCGGCAGTTACAACGGTTTTTTACCTCATCTAATGGTCGCACATGTCTTTGCCGATATAATCAAGAAGCACCTAGCAGTGTTTCAACCTTTCAGTGCTAAAAGGATAGGATTGAAGACAGGACAAGAACACCAGATAGAAATGGTGGCTCCGTTGCCTTTTTCACCGAAGGCTCAACCATTGGCACAACAAAAGCAACATGTTGCTTTGTCAGAATTTTACCAATTGCACAAAGAGGGGATTTGTAGAAGGTCAAATTCCAATTTTGTTTCCCAAACCTGAACCCAGTCAATGGAGGGTTTGTGGAAATTATCGTCTATTAAACTCAGTGATGAAGGGTGATTTTTATCCTCTCCCTAACCAGAGTACTTTACTGCGAGATATAATGGGATATGATGTTTATTCAACTTTAGATCTCCAGAAAGCGTACTATCAAATACTATTGGAAGAAAATTCGATACCACTCACCGCAGTCAGTTTTCCAGGAGGGGGATCGCACAAATTTCTTCAAATGCATTTTTGTTTGAAAAATGCCAGTCAGACATTGCAGCGTTTGGCTGAAGAAATCCTTCAGAATTGCCCATTTGCGAGGATGTATATAGACGACATAATAATTTTTAGTCGCTCACGAAATGAACATCGTACGCACTTGGAAACGGTTTTGACCAGGCGGGAACAATATGGTTTAGTGGTCAAACCTAATAAGAGTAATATCGGTTGCTCTTCAGTTAAATACCTTGGTCATATACTTTCCAAAGTCGGAATTAAACCTTTGGAAGATAAGATCCAAGCTATAAAGGACGTAAGGGAACCCCGAACCGTACGCCAGTTGCGAAGGTCCTGGGGCATGATTAGCTATTACCATCGATTCATTCCAGGTCTAGCCGGAATTCTTGGATCGTTAACACGCCATCTCACTCGTGAAAAGAGCACGATCAAGAAATCTTGGCCTATCAACTTGAGTCAAGAAGACCGAGAAAATTTCCAAAAGGCAAAGGATATGTTAAATGACGTAACCACATTAGCACCTGTAGATTGGGAAAAACCTTTCGAACTAATCACAGATGCCTCAGATGTTGCATTAGGGGCAGTGCTACAGCAAAGAGATGAGAACATAGTAAGACCGATTAGGTTTTATAGCCGTATTCTTAATGATCGAGAAAAACGTTATGATACGTTTGGCAAAGAGCTTCTAGCAGTGTATACCGCAGTTCTATACTTCGAGCATTACTTAGATGGTTATAAGTTTACGTTATTGACCGATCATAAGCCATTGATCAGCATACTTGGTAAAACAGCTAGGCTTAATTACTCTCGTAGAGTAAATTCCCAAATAACACGGTTAGCAGAGTTCGATTTCACAGTTGCTCATATTGCTGGTAAAGAGAATGTGGAAGCCGATGCACTTAGCCGACCGAATGAAGCTGATGTCGAGCTGATATTTCAAGGTCCATTGAAGAGTTTATATGATCCTATGCATGATTTTGTTAGTCAAATAGAGTAAGCGCAAGAATCGGATCCCTTTACATTATTTTTGTCCAAAAGGCCAGGATATGTCCGTAAGCTCATAAGTGGTAAGTAGTTGTTATGCGAAACGTATAGAAGTCAAACCACGACCATATGTGCCATTGGAGTTACGGGCCAAGATTATCCAAGTGTTACATGACATGGGTCATCCATCCATTAAAGCCACCATTCGATTGATCAACGACAGATACGTATGGCCGCACATGTCTAAAGACATACGGGTATGGGTAAGAGCCTGTGCCAAGTGTCAAACGTGTAAGGTGTGAAGACATACCAGAACCGAGATAAAGAATATTGGGATACCAATTGGACGGTTGAGACACGTACACATAGACATTGACGCGATGCCTGAGGTTAATGGAAACAAATACTTGCTGATTATGGTAGATAGATTTAGTCGTCAATTCGAAGTGGCAATTTTAAACGACATGACAGCATAAGAAGTCTTGTTTGCGTTTCTACATAATTGCATATCGCGTTATGGTGTTCCGGAAAAGGTCACTAGTGATTGTGGTAGTCAATTTATGTCAGAGCTTTTCGAGAGATCCCTCAACATCATCGGAACCACTGTATTACATACCAGCGCGTATAACCCACGAGCGAATGCGATGGTAGCAAGGCTGCATCGTGAAGTGAAAGCTGCATTAAGGTGTACTAGTGGAACAAGCTGAATACACGATCTTCCTATAGTACTACTCGCCATGCGTAACAAATATAGGGCACAATTAGGTACTTCAATAGCAGAACTGATTTATGGAGAACCATTAAGGTTGACTGGAGATCTTCTATTAGAAACTCCAAGTAGTCTTGATTGGGCTTTTAGTTATGTAGATTGGTTCGTAGGAGCACTTAGAGTTAAGATGTGTCGTTTAGCTCCGACCAAGACTAGAAAAGCAAAAACCAAATGCTATGTGTCTTCTGATCTAAAATCGGCTTCTCATAAATGCCTGACACCATTTTATAAAGGACCATACAAGGTCAAGAAGATGGCTGACAAGAATGTCATCATAGAAATAAATGGCATTGAGGATTGTGTTACGTTGGAGTTGTGCATTACCCAATTTATCTGGATAGACAATATCACTGAATTAACAGATGCGTTGAATGACCGTCGTTCTATGGGCGAATCTGAGGTGTACAATCCCACCATACAGGCACATAACGATATGCAGAACTCAGAAGATGCGTTGT
>JAQBSW010011268.1:0-20741 GCA_029291075.1 Eudiplozoon nipponicum | reverse complement strand
TTGATCAATTGATTTTGCGTACGTCCTATACATATGGGATTGTACATACGTGCACCATTGTGAACGAACGAGGTAGAGGTAGGCAACACCGTTTCCTTCTTGAGCATACAACACATACGATAACAATCCTTCGAATAAATTATGCGACCTTAATGTAAGCACCAATCTAATTTTATTTAACCTATCGTCTAACAACATATCAAAACTACTGCAAGTCGCACGCACTGGCTTGTTTCGATCTCCCATGATTATTATCAGATTACGACGGTAAGCTGAATAATGAGGATTAAACATCAGACAGCTTCCGATTTGTATTATATTGGATACGTCAAACGTGTCTTCATAAACTTATGATTCAGAAGCCACCTGCAGGCCTCAGTATTTACATGAAATTTTATTCAAATCACTATGTCGAATTTTCCCAGTGCAAAATCCTAAGACTGAGTTCCTAGAATCAATTTCATATTATCTCTAAATTCCTTATAATCTACAAGTTTTCATGTACTTATAGTGCCCTTTCCATGTGCAAACATTAAAAGAAATTTTATCAGATACAAGAAACGCTTCCTCCTCATTTTTTCTCAAATTTCTATAAATGAACATCTCTTTATATATAAATTCAAAGACAAAAAATATTTACATATTGCTATATTGTTTTGCCTATCAATTCATATTTAAAGAGATGTTCATTTTTAGAAAATTGAGAAGAAAATGAGAAAGAAGCGTTTGTGTATCTGATAATTTTTTTAATTTTTTCACAGGGAAAGTGTACTATGAATTTTATCAAGGCTCCCATTTCAAAAGAATTTTCATGTATTTGCGGTAGCATATAAATTTGACGTATAAACTAGCAACTGATCAACAGAAGCCAATAAAATTTAATGCAGAAATAGACTAAAAATGCCTGGTGCTCTCATGCAAATCAGCTATATCCCAGCATATATTTGAAACGCTGACGCAGTTAATTTAACGATTTTATCAGTTCTACACGAAGTGAAATATATATCTGTCTTTCAAATCAAACAACAAGCACCCGGTCTAAACATAATTAGAGGCTGTAACAGATCATGTAATTTATACAGGCCACAACAATGATCTAAGACTTTGTTAAAAATTTTAGCAGGTAATGCTGAAAGAATTGTGAGAATAAGTGAGGAAATTAATTTCAAACAACATATGCTGGATCTAAATACACAAAAATTCCACTCACACAATATCCACTATAAATTGAACAAAATAAGTAGATGGAGGAAATGAAGAACTTAGTACAAATTTCTTCCTAATCGGAAATGATGCCAGGATTACATCCTTTAATGACATCATCCCCAGTGGAAGAATATACCACAAAGCAAAAAAGAATCAACACGGCGCAATATGTCGTAAAATTTACGGTTACTAATCAGCAAGCCATTTATTATCAAATTTTTCTCCGCTTAAACTATGTTGAGAATATAAAAACAAGCAGATGAGGTTATATGCATGTGTCATCATTAACAATGTTAACTTTAATAGAAGCTACACAAAAGTGAGCCCTAAATAACGCAAGTAGAGAGAAATTGCAATAGTTACCAAGAAGGTAAAGAATAAACGAGAGGATTTGCATAAGGTATGTCAGTGTTGATAAAAAAATCACAATTACAAGTCCAAGATATTGACTGCAGAAAATAATTGAATTAACCGCTGAAAGGATGCCTTAAAAGCTATAACGACTCCAAACAATTCGCCTACATATTGCGTAAATTAAATTCAATTCAATTTACGCAGCACCTATGATGAAACGCGAAATTTGCCGTTAACCAATGGCGTGCGAGCAGTCAAATCAAGGCTATTTAAGCACGGTGAATTTACCATGCAAGTCAGTTGTCGCGTTTGCCTTCTGCTATGCGTTACGCGTTCGTGCTGTCTGCTATCGTCACCTACGCTGATTTTGGGCTTGCTTCACACACATTGGCAATTTCAGTCACGCCAATCTTGTTGCTGTACAACTAGTGAGACGGAGCAACATCTACAGTTGATCCTTTCAGTGAGCCAGTTACTGCAGAACTTCAACGAGATTACTCAGCTAATCACTCGCCACGGATGTCAACGCCACAACAGAAGGAACAACAACCCAAGTCAACCAGAGCTGGTCTCAAGTGTCTAGGAGTACTTCTGGACACTGCTACACTAACTGACCTTCTCGGCATTTGCCAGAGAACGCAATACCGGCCCTGTTAAGGGCCCCCCAACAGTACTAACTCAGCCATCCTTGGCACCTAACTGACTTTGTAACGTCGTACGGCATTTACTTGAAGCTGGGGCGTTTACAAAATTGGCGACCGCGCCAGGATACTGAGTACTGTACTGTTTTTTAGTCATTAGAAAACTTTTGGTATAAATACAATCGACTGTTTCTTTTAACTTTTTTGGGAGTACAGTAAATTGACATTTGCGTATACGTTTTACTCTGGTTGTTAATCTCTCTAAAGTCGAGGTCTTCTGGGTAATTTTTGTTGGGTATATTATTTTTGAAGGAAGGTGTTCTATTCAATAATTTTTCCTACGTACAAAACTGTACATCTTGGTGATCTGTGAAAGAACATTGACTGTACGAAAGTGTAGAACTGTGACTTATGATTTTGTGAAAGAACTAATTTCATCTGTGTTCTGTGCTTATCACGCCAGATTCAACTGCGGAAGATTTTGTTTCAACTGTGGAAGCCGTTAGTGGGTAAGCGTTTCGTTTAAAGTCTGTTTATACATTTTCATCTTGCTTATAAATTTATGCTTTTAAGATCCCGTAAGATTGTTAGAATGTCAGGTCCAATTTTAGATATTGATGTTCCTGTTTGGGATGGAGATAGCGAACTATTCTTTATGCGCGTAGACTCCGCTTTCTCCCCGTTTCCAGATTATGACAGTCATCAAAAACTGTCAAAGGTTTTTGCTAAACTACCTTCTGAATTGCAGCGACGGATTTATCCGAAGCTTGAGGCCATTAGGAAACTACCTAATCCCATTTTGGGCCTACAAAATGAAGTAGAATCCTTGCTGGGTCCCACAGAAACCGAACAGATAATAAATAAATACGCGCAGTTAGACATGCCAAACCTTGGCCCCATCGAGATTTTAAGGGAATTACGGAAACGTTGGTATAAAACCAATATTTCTGACCATGAGGCTAAGGTTGTTTTTATTAACAATCTTCCACAATCACTAAAATTATTCGCCAGACAGCTCCCCAACACTCTCTCTATAGATGACTTATCTGAGAGATGTGAGTTAGAATTTAGGGTTTTGGAACCTAAGTTGAATTCGTCATCCTTTTGTCCGCCCCGCAGGATGATAGGCTCTCCTCTTTAGAGAGGACAGTAGCGAACATGGCTAAAGTTCTAGAAGGATTGGCCATAGGGAAATCCGAGCTAAATCAGGTGAATGCTCGACCAAATTTCATGCCCAAAACACATTATAACGGTAGGCGGCGATCGAGATCCCCGCAATCCTTTAACAGATATGCCCAAAGAACTGGTGCTATAATCACCAGAAGTTTTTTATTCATGTCAAGTCTGTCTCTGTCGTTCCGAAGAATTTCCGAATGAATGTCAATTTCCACAGTTGACGGGAAAGACAACAGAAAACAGGCGCAGTGGTGCATCAGGATCGGGAAACGTATGGCGCAGAAAGTAGAAGACCGTACTTTCTGCGCATCAACGGCATCAACGGCGCCACAAGGAAGAAATCACTTACAATCCGACATTCCTATCGACTCTTTTCGTCCACGCCGAATTTGCCACATAGATAGCCAAACGGACAATGCCAGTCGCAATCACCAGCCTACTTGTTTGCATGACCCGGCCAAACAGCCCAACGAACTTCTGCACCTTCTTGATTTCAGAACTGGCGAAGAATTCATCGTAGACACAGGTGCAGCAGTCTCAGTTCTCAAGGGTGATTCAATGGCCGAGATGTCGCTAGGCGTTCTACTCGCAACAGCTACAGGCGAGCCCATACCTACTTATGGCTGCCGGTATCGCACACTCAATATAGGTTTACGGCGTGAATTTACTCACAACTTCATCATTGCCAAGGTCTCACACAATATAATAGGCCTTGATTTCCTTTTGAAATTTCGGCTCATTGTTGATCTTGCCAATCAAAAGATCATCGACCCCTCCACCGGACTTGAGCAAAGTTTTTGGACACTTGCCTCCGAGCGTTTGGAGTTACAGGTCATTCAGCCAACCCCAGTGCATCATTCAGCAGAGATATCAGCAGCTCTTCGAGAACACAAGTCGCTTTTCGATCTCAGCAAGTCAGAGCTACGAGTCTCCAACACGATGCACCATATCGTCACAGAAGGACAACCTATTGCACTCAAGAAGCGACCACTGGCCCCTGCTAAACTGAAAGCTGCCCAAGAGGAATTCTCAAGGCTTTTGGAAGAGGGAATCATCAGACCATCGAAAAGTTCATGGGCGTCACCACTGCACTTAGTCTCCAAATCAAACGGATCGTACAGAGCCTGTGGAGATTACCGCAAGTTAAATTCAGTGACAAAATCTGATGCATATCCTATTCCCAATATTAACACCTTACTTGAAAAACTCAACGGCAGCAATTTCTTCTCAGTGATTGACCTCAGACAAGCCTACCATCACATCCCGGTAGCACCAGAAGATATTGAAAAGACTGCAGTCATCACTCCATTTGGCCTTTTCGAATATCTTTACATGCCTTTTGGACTTAAGTGTGCTACACAGACATTTCAAAGATTCATGGACAACATACTTCGCGACGACGCCGCTTATTGTATGTCATATCTCGATGACATAATGGTATTCAGTCCAGACTTAGAATCTCATGCCAAGCATCTACGAAATGTCCTCTCACGCTTATCCAACCACGGACTCAAGATCAACTGTGACAAGACGCAGATTGCAACTACATCCGTGGACTTCTTAGGGCATCGTATCACGCCACAAGGTATTCAACCTTTGCCGTCAAAGGCGAATTCAATCAGGAATATCAAGTCACCGAAGACTGTTAGCGAGTTGCAGAAAATTCTGGGAGTACTAAACTACTATCGCAAGTTCCTTCCAGGCCTTTCAAGACAACTTTATCCTTTGTGCAGGCACCTGCGGAATCGAAAAGGACTTAGCAAGAATTCCATCATTACTTGGTCATCCGAAGACGAGGAATTACTTCGACTCGCCATCAACTCGTTAGCAAATGCCACAATGCTAACGCATCCAGATTTTCAACGACCATTTCTACTCACGACAGATGCTTCTGAATTCGCTATTGGAGCCACTTTGGAACAAGAGATCGACGGAGTTCGGAAGCCTATCAGTTTCTACTCGCGTACTCTCCAACCAGTAGAAACGAGATACGGCACTTTCGGACCAGATCTCGCCATCCACGACGCAATGCGCCATTTTATCAGCATCATTGGCAATAGCAGATTTGTTGTTTTCACAGATCATGCACCATTAGTTAGCGCACTTCGAATCGTGACTTCAACTATCGCCAAGAACCCTGCATCGTCATCATCATCATCATCATTTCCAGACACACAAAAGTCAAAAGTGACTAATTTTTCGCTGCCATATAATCATAAGGAGTGAAAAGAAGTATATAAGTGAATTTAGACAAATTATTACTGGGATTTGCGAGAGAGAGAGAGAGGAAGAGAGAATGAATACCTTGCTACTATGAGTAAATTTATCAGGATAAATTACAGAAATGAGGCTAACTAAACATCTACACAACACCATTATGGCCATAATAGCATTCGGGCAAGGCGATATCAGCAATAAAGCTTCCTGTTAAATACTGTTTGTTGCGAAGAACTAATATATATGCAAGTATGTATTAGGTTTTGCGAACCTAGTAACAAATTAGTTCAGTTGTGACCAGAAGGATAAACCAAAGGCAGCATGAACGGAAAGTATAATCTCATGCACATTCGTTTCGTGCTTACTGGCGACTCATCAGTAGGAGCCGGTATTACGCCCTTTAACCACTATATATTTGGTAGAAGAATGTGGAATAATAGGACGGTACAATCTCCTAGACGAATGTGTAAACCTGTAATAGTGAAGCTAACATAATCTGAAGTCAACGACAATGCAACTTCAATGCTAACTCACACTATATAATATATATACCGAGTCTGTAAAGGATACTAACACTATGGCTATTGTGTTAGTAACCGATACCTTTTTGAAATCGATGAGTACCGGATATTAACACTATGGCTTCCGAGTCGGTACATGATACCAACCTGATGGATATAAATTTATGCTAAGGTTCACCCAAATTGAGAATTACAACAATTTCCGAACACCTGTTACTCCAGTTAAACCATACACTCTGGCCTTCATCGATATCAGTTATCACATTTCGCGGTAAGCATGACATCATTCAATTCAATATATTACAGTTAAATACTGTTTGTTGCGAAGAACTAATATATATGCAAGTATGTATTAGGTTTTGCGAACCTAGTAACAAATTAGTTCAGTTGTGACCAGAAGGATAAACCAAAGGCAGCATGAACGGAAAGTATAATCTCATGCACATTCGTTTCGTGCTTACTGGCGACTCATCAGTAGGCTACTGAGATTATACTTTCCGTTCATGCTGCCTTTGGTTTATCCTTCTGGTCACAACTGAACTAATTTGTTACTAGGTTCGCAAAACCTAATACATACTTGCATATATATTAGTTCTTCGCAACAAACAGTATTTAACTGTAATATATTGAATTGAATGATGTCATGCTTACCGCGAAATGTGATAACTGATATCGATGAAGGCCAGAGTGTATGGTTTAACTGGAGTAACAGGTGTTCGGAAATTGTTGTAATTCTCAATTTGGGTGAACCTTAGCATAAATTTATATCCATCAGGTTGGTATCATGTACCGACTCGGAAGCCATAGTGTTAGTATCCGGTACTCATCGATTTCAAAAAGGTATCGGTTACTAACACAATAGCCATAGTGTTAGTATCCTTTACAGACTCGGTATATATATTATATAGTGTGAGTTAGCATTGAAGTTGCATTGTCGTTGACTTCAGATTATGTTAGCTTCACTATTACAGGTTTACACATTCGTCTAGGAGATTGTACCGTCCTATTATTCCACATTCTTCTACCAAATATATAGTGGTTAAAGGGCGTAATACCGGCTCCTACTGATGAGTCGCCAGTAAGCACGAAACTAATGTGCATGAGATTATACTTTCCGATCATGCTGCCTTTGGTTTATCCTTCTGGTTACAGCTGAACTAATTTGTTACTAGGTTCGCAAAACCTAATGCATACTTGAATAAAGCTTCCTTACAGATTTCACTGTATCACGCCATAAGCAAACCAAACCTCGCAGCCAACTTTGCCCTACTAAGAAAAGAAATTAAAAAGATGATTCTAATAGACGTCTGAAACAAGATCGCCACTGAGCTCGATTCGATGCCATATCGCTAAGTGTTTCTAACCATGAAATATTTTGCGCACGGGGACCCCATCCTGGCAGACGAGTGGGTCCTATACTACCCAATTTGGATGTAAGTGATTTCAATAGTTTCTGATATGTCAAAATCTGCCTAACTTGTTTATTATGCCAATTTGGTGCTGGATGAGAGAACAGAGCTCTACTGTGCAATCGAAATGAGGGCATACGCAAAATGTGACCGAGCCAACGAAGTTGATGAAGCCTTATTTTTTTCTAACAACGAGCAGTTATTGCCAGATCCAAAAATACGTCTACGAATATCAACGTTAGTTATTCGTTGTTGGTAAGCAACATGTGCTATATTTCTCAAACAATGATGGTCGAATGCATGTAAGCGTCTCAAATCATCAACTCTAAGAGGCTAAGTTTCGATAGCGTATGATAAGACTGCACGTACAGATGCATTGTAAATACGATCTTTAAGACAAAGTGAAATATTCGCGTTTCTCCATAAATGACGAAGGTTCGAGAAAGCTACTCTAGCTTTCGCGATCCGTATTCTCACCTCGTCGGACATATTGCCTACGTTATTGATAGAGCTCCCAAGATATGTAAACCTGTCGACTATGTCAAGATCTTCATTCTGCAGTCGCAACGTTGGAGTGAGTGGTGGGTGATCCTGTAACAGTATCTTACATTTAGAGGGTGCGAATTTCATACCGAAAGACGGAACAACGTCTGTTAATCTATTAAAGGTGGCCTGGGCAGCATCCTGATTGTCGATAAATAGTACGATATCGTCCGCATAGTCAAGATCGACTAGTTTATCGCCCGGGAGAACTTCAACTCCAGCATCCTGAATGTGTGGGAGAGTGTTGTTCATAATAGCATCGATTACAAAATTAAACAAAAAAGGGGAAGGTGGACAACCTTGACGAACACTACTGCTCGTTGTAAAGTTATGCGTTAATTCGTTGTAGACTCTAACGCGACCAGAACTATTTGTGTAGAGAGCTCGTACAAAATTAACAAATTTTGTGGGCACACCGCTTTTCGACAAGTTATAGAATAAAAATTGCGATCCACTGAATCAAATGCGCTCTTGAAGTCTAGAAAGACTGCTTTTGTCGGACGGTGATATAAATGTCTCTGTTCGAGCACTTGCCTTAAGGTAAAAATATTATTTGTACTACCTCGTCCTGCGCGGAATCCGTTATGTTCTTCTCTTATATGTGATTCACCTGTAGCGCTAAGACGACGTAGTATAATCGAAGCAAATAACATTGATACGACTGGAGTCCAACTTATACCACGATGATTATCTCAAGAATTACGATTGCCTTTTTTGAAGATGGAAATGATGGTCGATTCATTCCAGTCAAGTGGTACGGTTTTCTCATTCCATATAATATGAAAAGTTTGGTCAACGCTCCTGAAATTATATCGCCACCATCATTAAACAAGCCTAGAAGCAAATCATCGAGGCCTGCGGCTTTGCGGTATTTAAGAGATAGGATTGCATCGTGTACTTCTTACTCGGATGGTTCTTCGGGACTAACATTCCACACTGTTGATGCAGACATGCTTTGGGAATCGGAACTGACGCGGTTGGCCAAGAAAATTGATCTCTAAAGTGTTCAGCCCACCTGTCAGGACGACTTATTTTATCGATTTTGAAATTGTTGTTACTATCATTTATAATTTCGCTAATTTTTTTATTTTCTCAGACCTGTTTCGTGGATAATTTTGAACAAACAGCGACTTTTACCTGCAGCGAAAGCCACGTCCATTAATTCAGCCTTTCTGGTCCAAAATGTTTTTGAGATCGACTTTTAGACTGCACTTAAGTTGTCGTCTTATATTGCGACGAGTATGATTATAATTCGAGCCAGGGGGAATTCGGCGCCTTATTTCGAGTATCTCCATAGATTTTACAGAGAGGCAGTGATTATTTCTACTGGGGCCTGCAATGCTACATACAGTAGTACCTGCATTGTGCATAGTGGAACTTGTTTTGGACCGAAGTATATTCGGATTTTCGCCATCCAGACCTGTTAGATTAGTCTTTAGAATATTTTCATATTTTTGTCGGTAGAATGGTTGTTCAAGTTTGCTTACATCTAGTTGGGGTTTATTCTTAATTATTTTTCCGGAAAATTTTAGTGCAAATCTTCAACGGATAAGTGCATGGTCCGAGTCGACATAAGTGTTCCAAATAGAACGACAATCCTGGATGCAATCACGCCATCTGTAAATAATTGCTACATGATCTATTTGAGTCCACCGTTGTCTGGATGCTGTTAGACGCTATGTAGCACAACGTCTAACAGTACGTCTGAACTTTGTACTACTTAAATATAGTCTATGTTCAGCCCAGCTGTCCAAAAGCTGTTCACTATTATCGTTGCGAGTTGTGCTTAGAATGTATCTTCCACTTAAATGAAATTCTGTGTTACCTAAGCGCCCAACTTGAGCATTCATGTCACCCATAACCAGGGCTATAACCGAACGTCGTGCTTTACTTGGTAAGGAACTTAATTCGGAGTAAAAGCGTCATTATTTACTTCTGTGCTGCAATCATTAGGAGTCTATGAAGATACAACGAATAGGCAACGATTATAATGTTTTTTTGCTTCGATTTTATTAGATGTATTTAAACGTGCCGCACACAATCGATTATTTAAAGGGATCCATTCAATTAAGCAAGCTTCAGCTTGCGCGCTAAGGGCAATACCAACGCCCCATTTACCGCCTTGAGAGAATTATGTGGAACCAGATGTTCGAAGCCAATAACGCGTAGATAGAGATGATGCTACAAGTTCTGTAATGCACTTAGGATCCTGTATTCTGGTTTTAGATATGCAACGTATCTCGATTTCTAATTTATCCAACGTACGAGCAAGAGATTCTTGCTACGTTAAAACCTAACCTAGGTTTATTGAATGATCATCTACTAGATGGTTTTTATTCTGAGTTTTCCTTCTCCGAGATTGTCTGCCAACCAAGGCTGTTGAGCACTATCTATCCAGATGCCAGTGGCCAAAGTTTCCTTCAGCAACCGAAACTTGCCCTTCACGTCTGGAACGCTTGCTCTCCTTCCGTCACTAAACATTTAACAAAAAAGTTAAAGTGCAGTTTGAACAAACTCCTGGCTTCACATGAAACGGGATGTTGGCTGTGTCTCTTTATGGCCCGGCAAGGTACATGCTACCAATCCCGGGTTGACTAGCTTGAGCCCGCCGGTCGTCATGCCGGAATTTCTATGGCTATCGGCCAGCTACCCTGCCAGAGTGAAAAGACAGCTTTCACGTCTAAGCGAATGGCAATTTGACATCTTTCATGTCAAGAGCGAACAAAACTTCATTGCAGACGCCCTTTCCAGGCCAGACATCTCGCTACAACCACCTTCGCCGTCGCCATTCACTGGCAACTCCATGATACTCAGCGAACCTGCACTAACGCGATCCTTCCTACGAACGAAACAGCGCGGTGACATTCACATTCAAAGATCAGCGGCGCATCACCCCACCAAGCTCATATGCCGTCTCTGGGAAGGCTTATCAATTGTGTACTTCACGAGTACGCAGCCTAACAAGCCAGTTCTGCAGACCAGCCTTCAGAGGAAGGTTTTCGACTCAATTCACTCAATTTATCACCCAGGAAGCAAAGCAAATATACAGCTTCTTGCAGATCGTTTCTGCGGTCACAGGCTCAGTCAGAATGCTAAACGATGGGCCTCCGAGTGTGCCATTTGCCACAAAAACAGGAGCCCACGGCACATTTGTTCTAAGTTGCAACATTTCCGAACTTCTTCTCGCATAGCCATCGTCCACATCGATATAGTTCATGTGGCAATGTTTCAAGGTTTCAGATACCTTCTAATTATGATTGATATATTTACACGTTGGCCTATGCCATTACCTCTTGGCACCATTTCAGCAGATGAAGTAACTAACGGTTTTATCTCTGCATGGATATCCAATTATGGTGTTCCCAATGAGGTCATCACTGATAGAGGCACTTGCTTCTCATCTGATCGTTTCAAAACCACCTTGCGGTTCATGTGATGCATCTTACGCCAGACGACTGCCTACCATCCCCAAGCTAATGGCATGGTAGAGAGAATGCATAGGGAAACTCAAAGCAGCTTTAGCATCCTCGTCCATTAATGGCAACTGGGTCGATGCACTACCTTTAGTTCTGCTTGCCATGCTTTCCGCACTCGTGAATCCATTAAAACGTCTGCGTCACAACTCTTGTATGGCATGGATCTACGCCTGCCTAGTCAGCTCCCACGTCTACTACCGGCACAAGATGACCCACAAGACGAAGCTACCCGCCTTCGACTTCATTTCGGTAACATGTCTGAACAGCAGCCGAGACATACGCCTCGTCCAGTCTTCGTTCACCCGCAGCTCCACAGCTGCAAGAGAGTACTCGTTCGCAACGACACTGCTGTTGCACCACTACAACCGAATTATGGCGGTCCTTACCCGATTTTTTCAGACAACCCAAATATTTTATTATCATGAAAGGCGCGACACCGACATCAGTAAGCATAGACAGATTGAAACCGATTTTCGAACCGCCTGATCCTGAGAGCATTCAAACTTCTACACACGTCTCGGGCTCCTTCTGCCTACAATCTCAACGTAGCAATTGCTTGCTTTGCTTATCGCGTAACTTATATTTATTTAACATTAATTTTTCGTTATTCTACGCATCAAATGTTTAAATTTAAGCGCACCACTTGCGCCCTATGTTACGCAAAGTGACCTATGAATCCACATGATTCATTTTATTTTTCTCACTCACTTGTCTCACGTGGTATAACCAGTTGTTCTGAACTAACAAATGTGTAGCATTTTTGAACAGTTCTTTGGTATTACGCCATCTCTGAGGCAATATTCGACTACATTTTTTTCATGCAGTTACCTTTTTATTTTCATGCATATATTTTTACAGTATAATGTATGGCTCTCACCTGAGCTCAAATTGCCTAATTTGGTAGGACCAGCTACTTAGAGCTAACGCTTTTGTGTAGCAACACTAAGTAGTTATCAGCTTCATATCATGGTACAGGCCACTTTCAATGCGTATCTCAACTTCATCAGTTGCACAGTGACCACTCTACAAATATCATGACCACAACGTCGAGCACACACTAGCTTCTTTGGCCGTATAGAAACACATTGACGGCGATTCAGCCTGCCCAGATTTTAACTTAAACCTGGCAACTTCAGTGGCAATCTGCCTTGAGATCTTCACGCTGCTCTAAAATCTTACACTGCTCTATTTTGCCTCACGCGGTATGACCAGCCACTACGGCTAACAATTTGTGTAGCAATTCCTAGTGGTTATTTGGCATCTTATCATTGTTGAAGCAACCAACAAGCATACTTCAGCCCAGCATATACGGTACATTTTTATAGCTATGGGCAGAATAATAACCAGTTGCTTAACGTGATTGGAACTCTGCCATGCATTTTTTATCAAGCCTCGCCGAGAGGAATGTTTCTTTTTTCTTTTTTTCAGAGAAGAAAGTAATGTAAAGACTCAAAAAAATTCGCCGACATATTGCATAAATTAAATTCAATTTAATTTACGCGGTACCAATGAGAAACGAGCGAAATTTCCTGTTAACCAATGGCGTGCGAGCATTCAAATTAAGCTTATGTAAGCAGGGCGAATTAACCATGCAAGTCAGTTGTCGCGTGTCCCTTCTGCTGTGCGTTGCATGTGCGTGCTCTCCGCTATCGTCACCTGCGCTGATATTGGGCTTGCTTCACACACATTGGTATTTCTTATCAAGCCTCGCCGAGAGGAAAGTGATGTAACGACTCAAAAGAATTCGCTGACATATTGCAAATTAATGTGCTTGAGATTATACATTCCGTTCATGCTGTCTTTCGTTTATCCTTCTGGTCACAACTGAACTAATTTTTTACTAGGTTCGCAACACCTAATACATACTAGCATTTAATTAGATTTCCTTTTTTCGTTAATGAAGGATGATGTCCGTTTTTATTTTGGACACATGATTATATATATATATATATAATCATTTGTCCAAAATATCTCTCTATATATATATATATATATATATATATATATATATATATATATATATAGTCATATTTTGTAAGATTTAACCTCAGATTTATTCGAGGAATTCTAAATTCAAACCTGATTTCATGTATTATTTAGCGTTGGCGCGGTATTTAAAAGCAATGCCAACGAGAGACTTGCACCCAATAATGTATATAAATGGTGAATTTTTAAGCCATACCGTCAAGAAATTCGCCTTCTTCATTCCATTCGTAATTTATAAAAAAATTCGATTTTTCTAAATATCGCTTAGTTTTAGACCAAAAATAAGGGAATAAAAAAATAATTCTCTAATGCATAAAATAAACGAACATTTGTTGCGCGGTAAGTGATGACAATTAATTTTAATATGAATACATTTGTCAGTTTAAAAATGTATTGTATAGTGTGTAGAAGGCTATTTGTTCAGCAAACCGGTTTCGTCCTTATTGGGGACTTATCTCGTACTGTCCAGAATTTGCCGAGGACAGGGCTCGAACCTGGGCACATCTGTTTCGGAATCTGTTTCTCTAGCTACTGAGCTACCTTGCGGCTCAGCTAATTAACAGAGATTGTAAATCATCAACTACTGCTTCAAGTGAGACAAATGTTAAACCTGACACATTGACAATCGAGAGCTGAGACCTTTCCTCAGAAATTTCACTAAATTTTGAAGAATTTGTTACGTAAAAGAGGGCTAAAGCACAAAATTAGTGACTGGTTTACCGTATCACAAACATTAATTCTTAATGATTAGAAATTATAGTTATAACGTTTTAAAATAATGCTTATCAAAGACATTATATCCCGGGCACTGGTTGTCAATTGTTGCCAGCCAGTTCCAGGTGAGTCGAAAATAAATGCCGTCATCCTTTCCAAGATTGATTATATATTCGCATATTATTAGTCGATTTTATCAGATTGAAAAAACAATCTTAAATAAGCATAAGACCATTTATACCAAAATTACATGTTCAAAAAACGAAGGAGAGTGTGTTGGAAAAATTAAGTTAGTAAAATAAAGACTATTCATAATTAAGCATTATGTACACCAATCAGCTTTACTGTCAATCTCAAAATATTTTTTTGCACACGAAGGTATGTGCCCATAAGGAGATCCATATAATGTATCCCTTTAAGTTGACAGAGCTTTATATATATATATATATATATATATATATATATATATATATATATACATATATTCCTATGTGCGCAATAATATTCGGTTTTATACATTTAATTCCACATCTATTTATTTTTGCACGTATATTAATTATTTGTCATCATATTTTGCTACCATCAAAATAAATGTTTATATAAAAATAAAAATATGTAAGTTAAAGGAGATAAATTTCAATACACATACATCATATTTAGTTAAAGATGACGCATTTTCTACTTCTTTTTCAACTGATCAGACGTAGAATTGTGCAATCTGTGGTTGTTTAATTATAGAAAATTTATATTCAAAATTCTATGAGCATGGATTTTAAATGGGTAGTATGAAATTTATGTTTAAAGAGATGCCACATATGTTCCACCTGCAGGGAAGTCTAACCAAAAGTTATATGTTGAATATTAATGAAAATTGTGTGCAGTGCGCTTAGATTATCCACAAAAAGTGTATGCACGAAAAGGTTCAGGTGTTTATATCAAGATCGCAACCTTGATTGCGCCTCGCTAGTCGGTTTTTTATGCAGAAATACACATTTTATCATCCCAGTCTGTCGGTTGCCTATTTTGATTTGGTTAGAAATATTTAACCAAATGTGCATGACGATTTGTATTTAAAACGGTATAATTTACAAATATCGGTTGAAAGTCTTAGTTACAGTTCAAAAACACGATATACGGGATAAACTTAAACGGTTTTGACTCTATTTCATATAAATATTTTACCTTATGAGTAGATCCCAGGCAATTATGGCATTAATGTATCCAAACAAATGTTCGGTTAATAAGGGTGTCGTATTGTAAATGCATTGGAAGCAAACTGTAATTCCCTAGTCGATTTAGCCAATATCTGGCATCTTTTTCCCCGCTTGAATAGACTAAATCCTGATAGAGAGATTAGGAAGTCATCCAATGAAGCTGCCTTCTTAATACCATATTGTTTTTCTTGCCTTTATGCATGCATTCAATGATTTATTAACTTTAATTGGTACTCGAGAAGTCTAGTGGAATGCCTTTAATTTCATAAAACTTTTGTCTAGGCTGAAAATGATGGAAGACTATGGAAAAACTGCAAGTTTGATTCTGATACGCGTAATTATTAATAATAAAATGTCTATGTTCAAGGTGAAAAACATTTTTATCATATACCAAATTCGTTTCAAATGAAGCATTCATAAACATGTTGATGTTATCGTA
The DNA here is from genome assembly GCA_029291075.1 of Eudiplozoon nipponicum. NCBI lineage: Eukaryota > Metazoa > Platyhelminthes > Monogenea > Mazocraeidea > Diplozoidae > Eudiplozoon > Eudiplozoon nipponicum. Next base: position 4,845 of record JAQBSW010011268.1, on the reverse strand, counting down.
ATGGGAAGTCCTCGGCTTCCTATGTTAGCGAATAAGTTCGAAGACCATTTTCCGGCCATATCGCTAAAGGGAGATAAGCAAATGTTCACAATATTTACGTTATGTTGTTGAAACCTTCTTTGTTTTTTAAAAAAAACTGGTCGCTTTCACAAACATTGCTTCAACGTTTCAATAAAGCTCCCTTAAATTTATGTTTCAAATTAGGGGAGAACAAAGACTATTGTCCACCGTTCGTAGATGTAATATTAAATAAAAAGGTTAGTGATAATCTAAGAGAATCACAATGTTTACGTTATGTTGTTGAAACCTCTCTTGTTTATTAAACCAACCTATTATGCACAGAATTTGTATTATAACTATCGTATGCCATTTTAATGAAATTTATCAATAGCTTGCGGCTGTTATGCAAGAATTCTTAGACTGGTTAATCCCAATATAAAACAGGATAAATATACTAAAGCGAAAAGTGATCTAATGTTTAATAGCTAACTCAGAAAATTGATTCAGTAGATATTGTTTTTCGCAGAAATAATATATATGTAATTGTTTATTCTGTGTTGCGGACCTAGTAACAAATTAGTTCAGTTGTGACCAGAAGAATAAACCAAAGACAGCATGAACGGAAAGTATAATCTCGTTCACATTCGTTTCCTGCTTACTAGCGACTCATCAGTAGGAGCCGGTATTACGCTCTTTACCCACTATATATTTTTTTGAGGAATGTGATAAAATAGGTCGGTACAATCTCATATACGAATGTGTACTAAAACAGTAGTGAAGTAAACTTCATATGAAGTTCTCGACAATGCGACTTCAAAGTCAGCTCACTGCTATATATATATATATATATATATATATATACATATATATATGTATACATATATATATAGAGTCTGTAAAGGGTACCAACATTATGGCTATAGTTTCGGTTCCGGATACCAACATTATGGCAATTTTACAACCAACATGGTTACTGAGTCGGTAAATGTTACCAACACGATGGATTTCAAAGCCAATTCACTATATCTGATACCAGCACTATGGTTGCCGAAAAGTTACATGGTACCAATAAAATGGATTCAAATGTTTGCTAAAGTTATCCATAGTTGAGAATTACAACTATTTCTGAACACTAGTTTCTCCAGAATATCCATACATTCTGACCTTGATCGAAATCATTTATCAAATTTCGTGGTAATCATTACATCATTCAATTAAGTATATAAGTGTTTAATACTGACTGTGGCGGATAAATAATCTATTTACAACTGTGTATTATGTGTAGCGCACCAATTAACAAATTAGTTCAATCTGCTACTTCATTTATACAAGCAGAAAACGTAAGTTTGTGCATTTAGCGTGCGCATGGGGGACGAAAAAAATATTTATTTTTCCCTGTTTTAATTATCTGTTTTTTGCTCCTTACATGGGTATTTTTAGGCATATGTGTGTTAATTTGTATATAATTGAGGGTAAAATGAGCAAATAACGGGTCTTGTGCTTGGTAATCCTTCTGGCAGTTTTTACACAGGAGGAAAGTACTACGTAATTGGTTCATGCTGGAATTCCACAAACATAATTGTAGATATTTTTCCAATTAATCTAGCATGTAAAAAATTAAACGATTTTTAAACTTTTGCTATCCGCTAAACTGAAATTTCTCTTTAATTAAAAAAAATCTCATATCGCTTTTCAATGATTTCAGGAGTTCCAACGAGAATGTTCTAAATAACTTGAATTTCGGATGAATGAAATTTTTAAACGCAATATTGAGAACAAGACAAGGATAGCATGCATAAGGCTAAATTTATCATAAAAATAATTTATATTTTACAAAAAATGTCAGTTTTATCTTCATAACTCAAGGGAAATGTCACTATGATAAAATGAAAAAATATTACCGCAGTTTATGTCAATGCACAAAGAAAATAAAGTTAATAAAATAAAGTCCAATATTTCATGAAGCGATGTTTTGCTTTTCTTACTTCAGATAAATTCAGTACCATACTTCTTTTTCAACGAAGCATACGTTAAAGTTGGAAACATAATGGCATCCAATGGTGTTGTGCATTACATAAGTCAACCACTGTACAGTCCAGAATTACGAAGCACCCTCTTCAAGTACCTTGCAACTCGTCCGGATCTGAGGTGAGTTTTAGCTGAGACTTCCCAATGCTTAACTTAATTCGGATTGCAATTATATTTTTTATTTTTAATTGTTATTGCTATTATGAATCTCTCGCAAGCCCCAGGATCTGTGGCAAGCCAATGGGACTAGAGAACATAATGTCAGTAAATTGTTGAAGTAATAAATTCATTTGAAAGCAAATAAAAAGCGCAAGAGACATGCTGCCGGCAGAAAATCAACTGAGTAGAGTTGAAATTTGAAGGTTCCATTTTTAATTGTTATAGCTATTATGAATCTGTAGCACTCCCCAGGATCTGTGGCAAGCCAATTGGACAAGAGAATCAATTGTCAATAAATTATTATAATCAAGGTTGCGGTCTTAATATAATCACCTGACCCATTAATTACTTACATATGTCAGTATTAACTAAGAATTGTATAGTGTAGAAAAGGCAATTCATCCAATAGACCGGTTTCGTCCTTATTGAGAACTCATTATGTACTGGCCAGAATTTGCCGCGGACAAGACTCGAACCAGGGCACGTCTGCTTCGGAATTTGGTGCTCTCACCACTGAGCCATCCTGGCTCAGTGGTTAGTTAGTTAAGTTATTGATAATGAAGTATGCAGCTCTGACCTATAGTAGTTAAGCATACATTGTATTTGGCTAGAAATTATGAATTAGGTGTTGCGCACCTAGTAACAAATTAGTTCAATTATGACCAGCAGGATAAACCACAGACAGCATGAATGAAAACTATTATCTCGTGATGTTATCATCATTTCTGCAGGTTTACACATTCGTCTAGGAAATTGTATCGTCCTATTATTCCACATTCCTCACCCAAATATATAGTGGTTAAAGTGCGTAATACCGGCTCCTACTGATGAGTCACCTAATACATAATTGCATATATATTAGGTTTCCGCAACAAACAGTATCTATCTGCTTAACTAGAAATGTTAATTGCACAATTTGTATGCTGTCATTATTGATTTGCATCTTTTACCACAATTACATAAGTTATACGAGTAAACAACCATTGATTGTAGGAATAGTCATAATATTTATTCAAATCAAGTTTGCGATCTATAGATAAGCACAAATCCCATTGTACGTAATTGGTACTGACGTATTGATGCGTTTCACCCTTTCTTGACGACTGCAAATTGACCACCGAGGTTCAAATCACAATGCATTTATTACATATGAAAAATTGAATGTGCGACTGTCACTCCTAGACAAATTTCTCAATCTTACACACAAAATTCCGAAACATTATATACATGGCATATATATATATATATATATATATATATATATATATATATATATATACTAATATCAAAATACGAACGGATATATGGCAGTCTTTGTGCAAAAGAGATCACGCTATTTTGAATTATCTCGTCACGCACAACATTTCTTTTGATTACTAAGAGTTTCGCTAAACAGCCCGGCTCTATAACCTTTCTATTTTGCTTAGGATAAATTGGCCTAAAATAGCTTTGCTTATAAGTAGATAATAGATTTTAAAAATGCAAATATTTTATAGCCGTTAAATATTAATTAGCCACTTGGTTCCAGCAGGCGTCTTTGTTAGCTAAAAAAGCGCCAATATATATTTTACATTTTAATAATAATTGATTGCGCGGGTGGTCGTAACAACTCTTTAAATCAAGTAAGCGAGCTTGAAGTAAACCCCAATCCCATTGTATTTAACCAGTCGTCGAACAACATAACAAAACTACCGCCAGCCGCAAAATAGTGATGCGTTTCGACGTTCCATGATCATCATCAGAGTTCGACGGCAAACTGACTTGCAAGGATCGAACCGCATTGCACAAATAAAGAAATCAAATTTAGATATGCGGCTCTCACCACTAGCAGTCTCGCAAACATTGAACTTGACTGCAAATGTGTGCTGCACAATTTCTATGCAGTCACAAACATTAAATGTTTGCAGCTTTCGCCACATATACATACATAGGCAATACATTTTAACAATAATTGATTGCGCGGGTGGTGGTAGCAATTCTTTAAATCAAGTTTGCGAGCTTGAAGTAAGCACCAATCCCATTGTGTATAACCAGTTGTGGAACAACAAAACAGAACTACCGCCAGCTGCAACGCACTGACGTGTTTTTATCTTCCATGATCATAACCAGAGTACGACTGAAAACTGACTAGCGAGGATCAGATCGCATTGAATATATATGGAAATCAAAGTTAGATATGCGGCTCTCACCTCTAGCAGTCTCGCATACATTGAACTCGACTAGAAATGCCGGAACAACATTGGTTATTTAAAATTGCGTGTTGTCTTAATGCTTCCCATTAAAATATATTGTTTAATTTCTTTTCATTCAAAGCAGACTTAAGTCAATCTTAAGTGAAAAAACAGAAATTCTTATGTACATTTCTTTGTCAGTGAATTATATTGATAATAATGTGAAATATATTCTTCAAGTTAAGTTTGCGAGCTTGAAGTAAACACCGATCCAATTTTATAGCCAGTGATCGAACATCATAAAAACTACCGCCAGCCGCAACGCACTGACGCGTGTCGACCTTCCATGATCATCATCAGAGTACGATGGCAAACTGAATATCGAAGATCAGACCGCATTGAATATATATGGAATTCAAAGTTAGATATACGGCTCTCACCTCTAGCAGTCTCATATATATTGAACTTGTGCAGCTGGCGGTAGTTT
>JAQBSW010011267.1:0-20741 GCA_029291075.1 Eudiplozoon nipponicum | reverse complement strand
CATCATCATGTTCAGCCATAAAAAAGTCAAAAGTGACTAATGTTCCACTGCTATCAAATACATTCTAGCAAAATAAAACAGCCTTCTGTCAAACAAAATATGAAAATTTAAAAAATCGAAATTAGCTGTTCTCAGTGGTAAAAATTTGAGCATACTATGAACAAAGGTGGAGTCCGTTGTGCATAGAGCAGGCACACAGTATGTGAACTCGCAAGTTCCATTAATATTGGTCACAGGATTTCATTAAACAAGATGCCAAATTCCTGTTAGCTCAGCTTATAATATTACGACCATGAATAATTCTAGATGAGAATAGGCATAAAAATGTCAGAAGAGTTCCCATCGGAAAACAGCCGAAGTTTACTCCAACCTAATCGAAAAAAAGTTTCAAGTTAAGAGTTAGTTGGACAACAAATGATCTTAATTATTATCTTATAACCAATAAAATTTCCATTTAATCAGTGGATGGAATAAAGAAAAAGTCTCTTGGTCAAATGTTATTTCTATCTTGGAACAGACATCAGAGTTAGAAAACGAAATGCAATCGGAGCTCGTGCATTTCCAAAAACTGTGCGTCCATATGAACTGAACCTGACAGAATTTATCAACATCGGTGCCTAGTCTGTAGTCCGATGACGAATCTTTTCGAACTATTTGGAGTAAAGAAACCGATCTATTGCATAGAGAGAATAAACCACAATTTTAATCTTAAAAAATGCAATCGTAATTCGTGTGACAGCCATCGTGATAAAAGCTGTATTCAAGTTGTATAGAAATTCTTGCTTCCATTATTTTACGCGAAATTTTCACGAAAGTTATATTGAAGAGGAATAGGCTGAATTCCGACCATTATACTTAACCAAAAAATGAGTTACTTTAACAACTAAATATATATCGCCCCCGACAATAACATTCCGTCTTGAATTCGATGTCGTGCTTTACTCAGTTGTTTACAGTTCACTACTTGATGTTCTATCTTTATAAAAGTATACACTATAAGCTAGTACAAGTCACTTGCGTGATCAATTCCGACCGAACCAGGGTTAATAATGAAATATCGCACAGTTTTACTACAGGCAGTAGCGTCAGATAATTATGCTCACTTTCTTCACTTTTGGTAAGTTTTGTAGTGGATCATATTATGATCAATACGTATCTATACGTTCAGGACGCCAGTGTCGATGTCCTTTCAGGCTTGACCACGCAAATGATGATTTTTACATCACAAGCTAGATTCTGTCCGGCCATCTCGGAGATATTGGCAGTCTTCATTTAGTCTTTTGGGATAAAATTTAAACCATCGCAATGCGATACACCACATCAAGATCAACCATCACTCACCTCAACTCTGCAATAGGAGCGACAAGGTGAGCATGAAAAGCAGGAGTTACCTTTACCAAACTTAAGGGTAGCGTGTAAAATGCACCTTTACTTGTTGTTGCTATACGCTAGTATAACACTTGTCTATAGAGTTGAAGATCATAGGCGCGTATTGGTAGTCAATCATCATTCTATGACAATTATAGTCCATACAGGTAATGAATAACGAATAAGCAAACCTGTGCGGCAGGGCGATTCAGTGGTTAGATCAACATACAGCGAAGCAGACGTATCCCAGTTCGAGTCCTGTCCGAGCTAAATTCTAGATCGTACATGAAGTGTTCCCAATAAGGACGAAACCGGTCTGCTGGATGAATTGCCTATTCAACATTATACTACGCTTAACTTATACTGCCTAATGAATGTTTATAATGTGACTGGTGTTCATATCAAAATCGCAAACATGATTTTAATAAACAACCATGATGTCTGCAGATGCAGTTTTGTATCCGTTATAATATCTAGGTTTTGTCAACGAAAAAATTATTGTACTTCGGTTCAAATTTGAAAGTGATCGAGTTGCCTGTCTTACGAATCAGTGTTGAAGCAAAAGCCTTATTTTACTGGAGACTTGCAAACTCTCATTTGACTTACATTAGGTACGTCTAGGGCGTTCCGATCGCCAGGCGGGAAGTTTATATTGCTGCTGTGAGAATAATTCTTCCATTTAACAATAATTGATTGCGCGGGTGGTGGTAACAATTCTTTAAATCAAGTTTGCGAGCTTGAAGTAAACACAAATCCAATTGTATTTAACCAGTCATCAAACAACATTAAAAAAATACCGCCAGCCGCAACACACTGACGCGTTTCGATCTTCCATGTTATGTTGTTCGACGAATGGTTAAATACAATGGGATTTGTGCTTACTTGAAGCTCGCAAACTTGATTTAAAGAATTCTTCCATTCCCCCTTGATGACCAATCCAGTCATTAGCCAAAAATGAAATTAACACAAAGTATAGTTCATTGGTCAAATAAACTAAATAGCATCTCAAAAATGAATCAGAAAATATTTAATCTATCTACGCCACTGTGATTTTACTCATATTGATTAACTCAAAAGTCCAAATCAGCGCTGCCAGTGTGTCTCGTATTAGTAATACTCCACCAATCATTCAACCATTTTCCACTGATTTTTCGAAATGGGAAATTTATATTTCCTTCTTATTAGAGGAAATAAAACATTTTCAGTAGTATTATTTAGCAAACGAAAAAACGTGTTTAAACTGAAGAGTTAATAATAGTCATTTGCAAATAATGCATGCATAATTGCCAAATCAATAGTTGAATCGCAATAAAAATGTCAATAATTTCAGCAAAGACCAATGCGAATTGAGCCTTATAACTTATTATATTTCTTCTCGAATCAATAGAACTCGTACAAATAAATGTTAGCGCACACACATAATGGTGTACGAAACTACACGTATTTAAATGTGAGCAGCAAATATATAACTGGGCACGGTTCAGTAACCTTAAAAAAATAATATTAGAGTATACCAGTTACATGCAGCATAGACGGTAAATGTGTCTAGTGAATGCACTTACACAGAGGACAATCTAAAATAACAACAACAGTGACAACAACAGCATTAATAAAAAGAAAAATCAGCAAATTCATTATTTAAATAATGTTAAAATCTTTCATGCTGAAATTTAACAGATAAAATAAGTAAATAACGTGTACAACTTCCTAGTTCTAGCATTCAAATATAAACTACTCAATCGTAAAAAATAAATGTAATCAATTTTTTCAACGTCAAAGGAGGCGAAAAGCATTCTGATGAATTTTTAAAGTATGATATGAATACGCCCCTAGGAAGTAATGTAATGAAAGCAGAAGAATTTAGACACGGATTTTGAATTTGATAGAAATGATGGTATATAAACTTCTTGAAAGCAATGAAAACAGATGCAATGATAAAAATGTTAGGCTAGGCAATTGCGTTAAAGGAATAACTTCTTGACTCGCCATTCCGAGTCATTTTACATCCCGCATCTGGCATAATCTGATTTTGTATGATCGAAATTTATTGAGCGACAAAAACAACCATTTACCCAATTCGGGATGACTACCAAAAATGGCTTAAAAGATCATAATGGCTCGGAAGGGTAAAAATCACCTAGACATGTTTTGCAGAGTTACAAGCGGCTCGTCGGCACCGGACTAAAACAGTGGCAAATTTCTTGTAGAATGAAGTGGAATGAAAAACTGGTCAAATACAAATGACAGACATACGCCCGTCCCTCTAGATGACGGGCTGACGGTCCCGGAACACCAATGAAGAATATTTAGACGCTACGATTTTTTAAAGGTTATGCAGACCAGCCAGCGCTTAAAGGACAAGCGATAACATGTCACGGATATTTATTTAAATTCTTATAAATAACAAGCTCGATGTGTATTAATAAACACGCGATAGCTGCTTAGTGCACAATGTAAGTAGGATTAACCGATAGGCAAAGAAATCTAATCTAAGAGCATTTTATGCATCGCTGACAAAGGGAAGAGCTATTCCGCAATCGCCTAACACATTATTCACAAAAATACAATTCCAAATCAGGAAGATATTCAGGTATTCTTGAAAGAAATCTGCAAAATAGCTGCGTTTTACGGAAGTAGTTAGTTGCAACATCCCTTTTTCGCATAGAAATATTTTTTAAATATTATTTGAACGTAAACTGGTGTATTGTTCGGGTGTGCATGTACATCTATGCATGCGCGTTTTCCTAATCTTGTCGTTGATACATAACGTACACTTGCAATGCATCTTAATCCCCATCGCTTTCTAAAATTTACTATAATTAAAGAATTATGAGGAGACGCCCTAACTAATTACCACATTTTCTCCAATTTTATTTCAGCGCAATATTGTTCTGCAGGATTCAGAACGGTATTTTTTGGAAATTGCTACATACGCAAACTATAGAAAGGCGGAACATCTACGCATGAATAGCAGCAATTACTTTTAATTGACAACCACTACAGTTGTTGAATACCAAATTTCACTGCTCTTCGATTAAATAACTATGCGAAAGTTTAGTAAATTATAATTAAAGTCTTCTAATATATATTCTGTACACTCGAAAATAAATTGCTTAACTGCTTCCAAACAAATGCATTAATTTAATGAAACGAACATTGGTTGCGCGGGCACTAATTAGATAGTTGTATAGAATTTTTCGATAGAAAATTTATCTGAATTACACCATATCATTCCAGTTGGGAAATTTCCGAGGTCACACACAAAGTTTAGAGAGAACTTTGACATATTTTTTAAAAATCGCACAAGTTACGGAAAGGCTGGTTGATTATCCAAACGAATGGATGAGCTGGAACAGGACACTGGTGATCACGCCAAAGTTAGGCAACGCACAATTGAAAGCAAACGATTAATTTTTCGATGTTGTAACCAGGTTGGAAGCTTTTGTAACATAGTTTAAGGAAACAAAATCAAAAGGCGAAAGTCTAATAATAGCTTAGAAAAGAAATCGGACAAATTTTCTACACATGATCCGCAATAGTTTTAAAATATTCCACAATATATAAAACTTCAATACACTACCAATGACCTATAAAAATACAACAAATTCAAAATGAAATTGGAGAAGGTGGTAATTGATTAGCTGCTGAAGCGCCAATGACGCTAGAATCAAGCTCATGGGAAGAAAGGTTTTATGAAGTAGGCATATGCTTCAACAGAAAAATGATACTGGACGTCCATTCGCAATTTTGAAAAACATTTTTGGTTAAAAAGCTCACGAACATTGGTCTATAAATTGTTATATAGCAAACATCAAGAGCCAGCTTGTTGGTGGTGTCTAATACATCACTTAATTTGTTTATCGCCAAATTAGTTAACACGCCTTTCTACCAGCGACTGCTGTGCCTACTTTGAAACTGTGAGTGCCCACAAAATTGCAGACAATAACCAATATATTATTAATGACAAAATAAACAATAACACACAATAACATACTTGTGCAAACCATGGGCACTTTCGCTAAGTTCTCCATAAGTGTCAGTTTACTCAACGCCTTAAACTTCTCTCTCAGTTCGCTTTTCTCACGTTCAAGCGAATCAATGTCCAACTGTAATGCGTCAATAGCCAGTGCGTGTTCCCTACATAACAATTATCAACGGAAAAAATAGGCATAATATTTGATGTGACTAATTATTTTTAATCTGCCATGGATAACGTTAGATAGAATTTTCTTATTGTTAAATTATGTTGAAACATATTCTTGAGGAAAATGCGAGGAATAATATATAAATAAAACTGACTCTTATAAATGAAACCAATTTCATCTGACCTACAATTTCTAAATCTTAAGAATTAAAATAATTACATGAAAACAGATATCTATGAATATGAAAAAAATGGAAAACAAAATCATTGAAGACACAAAACATTGCCACCTTCAATTTAAGCAATCTGCAAAAGTTTACGAGTTAGTTTCTTTAAGACAGCTGTTCGTTTCTGTTGATGATCATTAAATTAATTTTATTCGTTAATCTCTATTGCCTCACTTAATACTCATTTACTTTCACATTTAGTTTTTGCTATTCAAAGAGTTAACCTCAGGCTAATTTTGTGTCAAATAATGGTATTGTGTTTGCCATCTATAATTCGGCCAAGTCTCCGTCAATTCTCGCTTTTTGTGTTTTGCTTGTTTGACTTCAATTTACCTACCGCTCAAACGAAAAATCTAGAATCGACAGTTACAAGGGATGCATAAGAATACAACCTAAAGATGTTAATGATAATAAATAACAACAAAACATGTTGCGAATTTCAATCTGGTATGACGCCTGAATTAATAACCCAATCAGCTAAACACCGATTGATTTAAAGATAATAAAGAATTTAGAAAATATGACAAGCCATTTCTAATCCCCGAGGACAAACGTTTACTACCTATGATATTCCCATAGAAGGCGCTCTTTCTATTTATAGATGACCGTCAACATTCACAACACTGAAAAAAATGTATCAGTAGAGTATTAGCAACTCTTAATAATACCCGGAACAACAAGGTGAGAAAATAAAATTATTTTGTGGAAATACGCAAAAAATACTACTTTCAATTGACACAATGCCTATGTATTACAATGTAATAGCCAAACAAACCATAGAAGCAACCCGATGGTCCTTGAGTACCTATTTAACCGTACTGAATTTGTTATTTAAATAAAGGTTGTTATATTGATTTAAACACCCATCCCATTATATACATACATTTGTCAAATTAAACTAAGCATTCTATAATGTAGAAAAAGCCATTCATCCAGTACACCGGTTTCGTCCTTATCAGGAACCCATCACATGCTATGGAGAATTTTCCTCAGACAGGGTTCGAATCTAGGCACGTCTGCTTCGGAATCTGTTGCTCTAACTACTGAACCAGCCTGCCGCACACCACAAACAAATTTCAGCTATATACTAAAGAATGTTACTTAATTAGACTTTCCTTTGGGTGGAGCCTATATAGCATACCAATAAGAACGAAACCGTTCTATTGAATATATTGCCTTTTCTACACTATACAATTCCTACTTTATTCTGCCAAATGTATATACATAATGGGGCAGGGATATATATCAAGATCGCAACCTTTATTTAGTTAACCTTACTCAATCTGTCCTTATTGAACAGACCCCATGCAACCTGGGGACGTCGTATTGAATGAAACATTTATATAATTAAACAAATATTCTTTAAATAAAGTTTTCGAACTTGATGTAAAAACAAACCCCATTGTATTTAACCAGTAGTTGAACATAACAAAACTATCGTCAGTCACACGTTCTGATATGTTTCGACTTTCTATGATCCTCCACAGTGCACGACGACAAATGGATTAGTGAACATCCAAGCACGATACATATATATATATATATATATATATATATATATATATACATAAAATATGTACATAAAACAATAAGCACCTGACCTTAACATTCAAAAGTTTCATCAACATGATATCCTTATCGACTGGCCAAGAATAACAAAATTCAACAACAATCTACTAGTATCCAGCCCAGAACAAACAGGCCCTCGACTAGAATCAACAAACGTACAATCGGATTGGCAACAAACTGAAGTGGAAATAACAGAGGCTCATACGATGACAGAGGTCTCCAAACAATGTGAGCGTTTAACACTGCAATCAACACTGGCGTTGTTACCACGTGAAAACTTTGCGCAACGAGGTGAAACGATCAACCATACTGGGAAAAATAGCACCTGTATATGTAACAGTGAACAATGCGCACAAATGGTTAATTCTCAAGCTATCAAAACAATAATGACAAGATCTCAAACATCACTTCGCAATACTGCGAGAATGACCTCTACATGCAAACACGCATACACACAAACACAAACGCATACACACTCACCAACTAGTCAAAACAAGAAACAGCAGTAAAAACGAGTCAGATTTGTTACCACTAGCATAATCAATTGAAAACCAAAAATGTATAAATATATATGATTGTATAAGAGATGATTAGTATTCACGAAATAAATGGCCTTTATCCACTTTGTTATTTGTGTTTTCCTAATTATAAGAATATATATATATATATATATATATATATAAACTTCTGCTGATGATCATTGAAGTTTAAAACGCGTCAGTACGTGTGACTGACGGTAGTTTTGCTATGTTGTTCGACGACTGGTTAAATAAAATTGGATTGGTGTTTACTTCAAGCTCGCAAACTTGATTTAAAGAATTTTTACCATCACCCGCGCAATCAATGATTGTTTAATTGAATGAATGATGTTTTCGTGGGCAGTGAAAACGATTATTTCAACAGGTATATACATACATTTGCCAATAAAATCAAGCATTGTATAATTTAGCAAAGGCAACTTATCATGCAATGTTTAATTTATTTTGAAAAAGTTATGTATATAATGGAATTGGTGTTTACATCAAAATCGCAACCTTGATTTAAATAATTGTTATCACCGCCCACGCAACCAATGCACGTTTAATTACACTTAATTATTAATTATTTAGCCCCAATATATGACTAACTATATATCTGTTCATGAAAAACACATGCTTTAAACACAGAAACAATTCTCCAAAAAATGTGTTGATGCTATTATGTGAACCATAATACTAACGTTAGTTGAAAATACATTTAGGTCTATGTTAGAAGCAAAATTCTTAAATTCTTCGCAATATTATTTCAGTTATATGTTTTGTAAACTATAAAGCAACTTAAAAATCCTGTGTATTGGCGAAAAAATTTAATATAGTAACAGGTCTATACAGAACAGTTAAAAAATGATATTAACTTTTGGTCAGATTACAATTTAAATGGAATTTCTGGTAAATGAATAGTTAATTTAGAAAGGCAAAGGAGATAAATTTGGAATATCGATATACATTAGAGGCGTACATGAACCAGTTCATATTCAGTTTATATACAAATTAATATTTCCTAATTAATTACAGAGAAACGATGTTGAATCCGTCAGCTTCGGCAATATTTAACTTCATGTTTAAAGGGCGAAATAACTAGTTGGCCTCGAGTTAATATTTTATTTAAATGTGCCTGTCTATTACTGAAGCGTTCTCCACTTTCTATTCCAAAAATGCTCATGTATTCGCCTCTTCAGTAATAGGCCAGTTCCACCTAAATGTGTGCAACTATTATATATTTATAAATTAGTGTATATAAAATGGCAATTTCAACAGAAGTAAATAAAGAAGGGCTGCTCAAAACGGGAGCTGTTAATAGCAACATCCATTGTGTGACTGTGAATATTTTGCTTCCGGTTTGCTGTTGTATACAATATATACGTAATCCAACTTAAACCTATTTTCTTTTCTAAATTTTTTGTATAAAGTAACAGATAGTCCGGTGAAGTTAAGATCTACATAAAAGAAAATAGCCCATTTACTTTGTTGAATAAACCTGTTTAATAGTAAAGTTATACTACAATACACAAAGTATTTCTCAAGTTACATTACTAACAAAAAACAATGGAGGCCGTAAAAATTAAAATTGATTCAAAAATGTTGTCGAGATCAATAAATACCTTTTACTAAAATTCGTAGATGGTGAGGCTTTGTGAAATAAACCGTTTTCAAACGCTGTATTAAAATAAATGAATTTCAGCGAAGATTCCACGATACGTGCCGCTCAGCGTCGACACATACCACTAAAAAAAGGTTTGCTTGGCTAACCCTTCCTTTAGTTGGAGCCTACATGGTATCTCTTTAAACATAAAGTGCCAACTAACTACCTCCAATCTATCTAATAGAAAAGACATCACGCTACCTGGGGAAGTTGTATTGAATTGAAAACTTACATAATAGAACAAACATAGAAACATTTCTTAGTATCTAATTAAAAAGTGTGTAAGGTGCGGCAGGGGAGCTCAGCGGTTAGGGCAACAGACTCCGAAGCAGACGTGCCCAGGTTCGAGCCCTGTCCGCGGCAAATTTTTCGCACTCTAGCTCTTGCATGTAAGCACGATCTACTAAGGTATTCTTCGGTATTAAAACGGGTGCATTAGACAAAAATCGTCAATCGATTCAAGTTGTTAAGTAATCAATATCTCTGTTATTACACCAGCAAGTTTCCGACGCGGTTGACCATTCCTCGAGAATTCCCGTATCGTCGGATCAACTTCAAATGTTACGATGTTAATAAGGCTTAACACAAATATATAAAAAAACATGATGTATATGACAAATTACTTACTTCTCCATGCGTTTTAATTGTGCAGTCGATTGCTCCAGACGCTGTTCAAGTATGCTTATCTTTTCTTCCAACTCGCGACTTGCTGTCGCTAAGCGGCGCTCCGCTACACCAACCCGAACGGACATTTCACTTACCTCATTGGTTCTCATTTTCAGTTCTAGTTGAAGTTCACGCATTTCGGCTTCTTTTGTGTCCATCTTGGAGCGCAAACTTTCCAGCTCTGACTGCGCACGTTTGTAGGCTTGAGCTCTTGCTATAGCTGTTTCTTGGCCCTGAATACAATTAAAACGGCATTAATTATTCATAAGAGTACAAGAAAAGGTCTTAAAGTGAGCCTATAAATATACAATAACCAAAATTATACTAATGCTCGAGCATCGTTATGACGTCCTGGAATGTTTATAATTTGACGAACCCTTCTTTCGAATTTGATAATTTATATTAGCGCTTAGAATTTGACTTTCATCTAGTCAATTATGATCTGCACACATCCTGCGGTTACACCAGTTTGCTTCCTCGTTGGTGTTTGGCTCTGGTGATTCATCGAAATGTAGCCCAACTAGCAAATCAGTTAGTAACACAAAATACCAACCATTCGTCTAATTTGACGAAAAGACATTCCAGAGAAATGTCAAGCCAATTTAAGCTTGAGCAATGATACGGAAAACCTTCTGCACGGAAATGCGTCAAATGTATTCTAATAACCACCAAGCTTCCGTTAGCAATGAAGAAGAGTGTGTAAGATAAATGGGCTGAATATATAATCTAGTTGAAAAATACGAAACGCTTAGTGAAGTTGGATGTGATTCTTGATAAGCGAGCATGTGGGCCTGTGCGATCCGACAATTCATAGCGTGAAATATTACAATTTTATTATTTTGAATGATATTTTCAAGAAAATAAAACATTATGTCAACCGGGAAGGACATCTGGACAATATTTTCCAATTATATGTAAAACACTTCAGCTACTTATTCGAGCCCGAAAAGGTAATTTTGGCAAATGCCAGCATGAAAATCACTTCAATAATCACCAGGTTATTGGAATTACTATTGATGTGTTCAGTTCCGATTTTCGCCAGTGAAAATTCATTATATGTGCAAAAAGGTTTGATTATCGCTAGTAATTTTGCCTTTCTCTCCAAGTTAAGGTTAAATCTTGTGTCCTGATAAAGTCAAATGTTGTATACGCCTAATAAGTCCATACATCCATCCATGTTAAATAAATCGTGGATCAAATACCAGAAGATATGTCTCGGGGTCGGCTGGATGTAAAATCAAGTTTAGCATCAAATAATAAGTATTATCAATGAGGAAAAATTATGCTCTAATAAGTAGGTTGTCTACTTAAATTGAAGCATTATCCATGTATGTTTCAGCAACATAATTAAAATTTAAATTATATTATTGTTCTGTGTATGGGTTTGTGAAAGATGAGCTCATAAATCATATGAAAATATAAAACTATAATATATATATATATATATATATATATATATATATATATATATATATATATGAAGCATTGCCAAAGGTAGCAGTAACAATTCTTTCAGTATACCAGTTTCGTCCTTATTGGGAACGGAAGAGGTGGTGCAGTTGACAGTCTCATACTCCAAAAATGCTCCTTTTTCGACCCCCGTCCAACGTAAAATTCTACAATATTGGACGAGGTCTCAATAAGGATTAAGGCTATATATTACATGAATTGGCTCTGCTGACTTATACAATGTTTAGCCTATATTTAAAAATGTGTATGTTATGTTATTTGTGTTCATATCAAGTTTGCCAACTTGATTAATATAACTGTTATCACTTCCCGAGTAATCAATGATAGTTTAATTCCGTATATCTTCAATTCAGTCCAACAGCCCTAGGAGATATGGTGTCTGTTCTATAATAGTAGACTGGGGATGGCTAGTTTGAACGTCAGGCTAAAAGAGATGCCACATAGGTTCTTTGTGAAGGACAAGCTTACCAGAAGCATAAGTTAATATATAACCAAAATTTGTATGTAGTTTGTGACAGGGTGGCACAGTCGATAGAGTCCCAGACTCTAGAACAAATGTGTACTCCGTTTCGAGCCCCGTCCGCGACAAAATTCTGGACAGTACTCGACGAGCTTACAATAAGGACGAAAACGATTTGCTAGATGAATTAACTTTGCCTCCTTAAACAATGATTATTTTGTGCTGAAAAATTTATATATTAGGATTGGTGTTTTCTCAAGCCCGTAATCTTGATTTAAATCAATATTATCAGCACTCGCACAATAAATGAGTGTTTAAGAATATATCCCCACTATATAGTGCAATCGCAAACAGTAAAATCATATTCTTATAAGATTAAATATAAAGTTGTTTTTCGCTTCACTATCTCTGAAGCAGTGACAATTTAAGTTGTATGTGTTATGTTCTGAGCAAAATAAATGGTTTAATTATTAATGAAACATATTAGTATTTCAGTGCACAATAAAAATAATAGCGGAACCAAATAGCTTTCCAAGAGCAATACAATTCTACTAAGAAAAATGCAAATATTGTGCATAAATAATTCTTTAAAATTCTAAATACTGAATTAAATAGCAATAAGAAAATAAATATACACCAACAAGATTTTGGCAAACTATAAATATAGTAGAAAACTCTCTCTGAAGTTATGGCAAAATGAAAAAATGTAATAACTAAAAGACAGACGAACAACATCAAATGAGCATAAAAGATACGCACCTATGATTAGCAGAATAGTGGCACCGTATTCCTATCTGATAACAGGTAATTGCATGCACTCATTTTAAAATAATGACGCGTACAATGGACTGGATGCAAGTAAATAGGCCCACTAATCCTACAATGTGTAATTCAAGAAATGCATTTGAGTTTTAGTTTCGTATGCAACCCGCAATCACGAAGTGCATACATTCTACACATTTCTTCTTGTTGGTAACAGTTTTTGTTCATCAGCTCTTGGCCTGAACGAATCAACTATATAGCTTCGCAAGCGACAATTATACTCTGAATATGTGTTTCAAATGAGTGATCTCAATGAAAATATTCAAACATAAAATAAACCAATTCGCCATACGTTAGCCATTGTAGATGGTTCAATATCAGTTAATACTCAATGTTCACAAAATTAAATTCGTTAACCTAGCTTGAACGTATGTAATGTATGCGTCCGGAAATGTTTAGCGCAATCTCAATAATTCGGCAAACGCTGCAAAATATGACCAGGCCAATAAGAATAGGCAATAGGAACACAATAAATCACAACGATGCACAAAAACAGTTAGAATAAAAAGAACATTCGATCTAAGAGTATTTCATATGATAATCAGGAAATAAAAACCACAATAGTCATAAATATCGTGGTTGCGGAATATTGCCGTCCCAATACAATGTATCATAGGATTCTGCAACTCACGCCCATAATAGTCTATCGTAAAATTTGCTTGATTATAAATTTCTGCTGCACAACTTGTATGCAGTCACAACTATAACAGCTTTGCAAATTTCTTCACCTTTTTTGAAATATTTATTTGATACTCGATCTTCCAATTAATGGTAAGCGTTAGAAATCTATTCTGGCAGAATGCAACATGTAAACAAGCAAAATTCCTTCAAAATGCGAAAATTGACGCAAAAGGTAAATAAGAGCTTACTAATGCTAGTAAATCAACAGGTGATGATCAAAATTGGCCAATTAGTTGCAAGGAGCGTAAAATTGTGAAAACTGGTGAAAATGGTGGTACAGATCAGACCTATTGGCAGACCTATAGCCAATAGCCTATAAGTGGGGCCCGTAAAAATAACCGAGATCTCAAACCTCCTAATATTGCCAACAGTATGAGTTACGACAGCCTTACCTCTCGATCATGTTCTCAAAATCCATAACAAATCTCACTCTATTGATGAGACAAACAAGTCTTGCAATCTCATTATTGGTCACAAAGACACTGGCAACGATGGTCTCTTTTCGGAAATAATCTATATAAAAGGTAATTGGCCAAATAATTCAATTTGGCCGCTTTTTGATATGCGATAAAGGTCGCATCAAGTAAACGGAAGTTGATCGCTTTAACCAGGGCACTGTCACGAAAGCCTTTATTAGATATTTTTCGAAGGGTTGCCGAGGCACTTCTGTTAAATAAATGAAGCCAAAGAAGTGTATGGTCATTGTTCCGATGATCACGCACACTTCTATTAACGATGTCGGTCACTTTTTGGTATATTACACTATCTTTGTTAATCAAGTTACAATTCGAATAGTGAAACAAAGCGAGAAATCGGTAAAAACATGGTTTAGTGGAAAGACATTTTGAATTCTGTCACGTTGGCTTTTATGGAACCCACTGTGTGGTAGAAATATATTTTTTGCTTTTATGACAATAAACTAAAATTTAAATTGCGGGAATTGCCTACTATAGCTACCTCATTACTCAGAGGTAATTATACAACATAATCCAATCCTTCTGATTTGGTCAAAAAACATTTAATTTATCATCATTGTAAGAATTATACCGTTTAAGAGAAGAGAAGCTTCGTTAAGAAAATCAAAAATTAATTTTCATTGCGTTGAAAATCGATATTGCATTGAGATTCAAGTAAGAAATTATCTAAATGTGGATTTCGATTCCAGACACATCCAAGCAATATGCTGAACTACCGCGTGTTGCATACACTTCTCTAGCTAAGATCGAATTGACCTATTGACAAAAGTGATGCACCTTTTATGTGCCAGTAGCAACATCATTACTTATGAAAGTACTACAAGTGAATGATCAGAATGAATCAAGCAAAGAAATGTCTACAAAATGTGTAAAACTTTAATATAAATAAAATATTTTAAATTTCATCCGTTACAAGGATGAGTTTGACTAGGTGAGTGTTCCGTTCGATTAAATGTGATGCAGACTAATAAATTTATGCGAAGGTGATTACAATGAGAGAGTTGTATAAAATAATTAATTTAAATCTGTCTATGTAGCAGAATAAAAAGTTGCAACCAATGATAGTATATCTCGACTCATGTACATGTCGCAGTAGCATTTAGGATAAAAAATTGTAGTTTTGTGAGTCTACGAATGAAAACATGGATATATTATTTGTCTAGACTAGGTGAACACAGCACGTTATACTAACTAATAAAAATTCTGTGCTACTTCATTCAAGGAATAAACATTATCCTGAATAAGCGCAAATGATTAATCTACAGATTAAAAATAATATAATTTTATTAATATCGCAATTTTTAAATAAAATTGATCACATATTCGCATGATATAGAAACAAAACCTTAACCGTGGAAACAATGATATTCACGGCTAGGCTAATCGGAGCAACAAAGCATATTAAAATATTATGTTTTATTGAATGATGATAAAATTACCACGAAATATGCTGCCCAGTGTAGATCGAGACCAGAATAAAAAGGTTTGCTAGAGTAGCAGGTGTTCATAATTGGTGGATATTCCCAATTCTGGTGAAATTTATTCTATTTCCAAAACCATGTTGTCGGTAGCCCTACAAGTATGACACAATATATATAGTGAGATAGATTTGAAGTCGCATTGCCCAAGACGATATATGTAGTTGACTCTATATTACCTGAATGCACATACGTATAGAATATTGCACCATTCAACTTTCCTACAATTTCTGAAAAAAACATATACTGGGTATTAGGTATAGTGCAGCTTCCCACTTACACGTCACAAGTAAGCACGAAATGCATGTGTACATGAGATAATATTTGTTTTTTTGGTACATCCTTCTGATACTCTTTAACTAACTTGTTACTAAATATGTAATACTGAATAAATAAAGTCAACTCTATAAGCTCGCCGCAACCAGGAATATACAGATGGTATGATTACGCAATAAAGAAAGATGGAAAATGGTATTCACTTTCTAACTCTTGAACAAACTGAAACGACCTTATACCCCTTGTTGTTCCCTCTACTTTCAACAAAAAATATCGAATAACAATAATTATAGCAACAAAAACGATGACGTTGAATTAGATTTAAATTGGATAAACTACTAAATCTTAAACAGCATAACCTCAGCGAGAAACATAATTTTATAAGCAATTAGCATAAAACATGAGGATTTTGAGAGCCAAAAAACGTGGGCACCTGGATGTCAGGAACTGTCTCTGTATACTCAATACGTATGTGAAAAATTGAACTGACAATCTACCTCGTCCAACCGTATGACGAAACATTTCATTACTACTTTCGAAAGAAACCAATAGCTAGCAAAATTTAACTTATCTATAATATAACCAGTAATTTGCTCAATTTTATTAACGTTAAATAGTTGCCCATCATTTTACCCGAGTTAATCGTAATTACACGGAATAAGGATAATTGTTAAAGACAAAACGTTTACCACACCGTAAGTGAAAAGGCAAAAGGATTGATAATCATACAGCTTGAATTTTGCAGTAAGTATCTGTTTTGTTATGAATTAGTTAGGTGAAGCTTTTAAATAAAGGCAGAAATCTATTGATAAAGTCAAGATTGAGCGTTAATACACAATCAGTTTTTATAATGGCCTGTTAAGGTGGTATTGAGAATTTTAACAAATACCAGTAATGCATATTTGCAATCGATTACGTTAATCATTATAAGAAAACTAAATTTTTATTACACTGCCATTTTATATTTTCCACATACAAGTTTATGAATGCATTACGAACAACAGATGGGGATTTACAACTAGTATGGAGCAACAAACACTTAAAAATAAAAAATGTCAGTTTTTCACCAAGTAAAGAACCCTCTGAGGAGTAATTAGTTAGCCAAACAAATTACAGTACAGAAAAAAGACTTACGTCAGGATCTGTGAACTGTAAGCAAAAATATTAATGTAGAGCAAAATAAAGATGGGCAAAAATATAAATATTAAATGAATTTTGATAATAAAACACCATATTATGTATCACATTCATGTGCTTTAAATATTGTACATGTAAACTTCATACCAGCAAATATAATCAAATAAGTATTGAATAATTATTACGTTCGCTCAATTGTATTGGGTTCCTTATGCAGATTCCCTCAGTAGTTCCTATAAAAGTTTCATTTAGACGAGACATTCTCCAAACTCCATGGTTAACGTATTCATTTGACCCTCTAGATTACGAATCAACTCCTTCAGACTAGAAATAGAAACAATGCTTATTTTTGCATAATTTTTTATTTATTCAAATACTTTGGGTTTGCTTGCAAAAAGCTCACCATTTTGCTAACTATCTTTTATTCTTTATTAGTTTTTGAGGCTTGTCGATTGCCTCCCGAACTCTCTTGATTCTACTTCACCTTAATTCTTGCGCTTCTGCTTGGACACTCACAAGTATCCAAATCATCCTTTAACAAAGCCGCTGGTGCGTTCTTCGCAACAAAGGCTGCCACTGCAACATCCTCACTCTCCTCAGGAGATTGCCTTGGCGACCTGCATAAGCGATCGAGCGCCACAGCGCGAGGTTCCGTCTGGCATTTTGTTGTAGACGGTGTTATGCTTTATGCTGAGCTTCTCCACAGATACGGACTATAATTATCGGCGTGTAGCGCCGTGGGTCCCACCTCGGTCATCATAACGTAGTACTCGGCCCGTAGGCAATTGCGTATAGGTTGCTGAACATAGGCGTGTCGCTGGTCGACATACATGGTTTGCGTTAGCTGTTGTAGGCGCACCTGAATGGTACAATGAACTTGAAGCCTCGTGGCAGTCGGATCTGTACTCCATAGACCATGGTTGATGTAGCAACGTCTGTCGCTGTTGATATTTTAAATAGTATGTAATGTTTCTTGTTAAGAAAAAAGGTCCTCGTGGCACCAACATTGCAAAACCTTCTTATGATGCGTTGCGCTCGCTCAGCCGTTTCCGCAGTCTGAGGATGATACGTTGCGAATCGGAAATGCTTTGTGCTAATTAAATTGCTTTGACTCAAACTGCATACCGTGGCCGATAACAAAAACTTGCAGCGCAACAAGTCAACGGTGACAATGCTCTTATACGCACCTTATAATGTTATCTATTGTGATTTGCTTCAAATAAGCTCGATCCGTCGGGCAAGCCTCTTCTCCATGGAGCGTATGGGTCGCTCTGGAACGCGCGACATGCAGCGGACTAGCTATTCCAATATGAAAAAAAATTATTTCGTGCAGTGACATTGAAAGAAATGTAGACAATCTCTTCACTTTTCTGTGACTGACAACGCTAGCACGTTGTGCACTGTTGACAGTATCTACGAGCATCTTTTTCTATGCCTGGGAAATCAATCGCTACTTCGATGTTGCGATAAGGCTCCCAGTGCTTGAATGTCGAAAAAGCGATCAGTTCTGTCCGTGTAGCTCCGGAAACAAACTATTGTACCTTTTGCCCTTTTATCTACCAAAAGCCAATTTTGCAGGGTCAAATAATTATATGGTGCAGACATCAGTGCGCTGTTTCTCAGCTGCCAGGCTACTTCTTGGCATGTGGAATCCGTTCTCTGTTCTTCAGAGATCTCAATAAATGGTGATATCTGAACAAAATTCTACTGAGCACATTGTCCGCCGCATGTTCGAATCCATACTCGATCGTGAATTGTTACACAGTATTCCTGGAAGGTCTCAATAGCTCGCAGTATTAGTTTCTTTTCCGTGCCTAGTGACCGCGAATGCACCAGTGCTTTATGATTGGTAAAGACGTTTATATGCTCACCGATGAAAAAAATATCCAAACATTTTAGAACCCATTGTACTACTAGTTTATTTTCGGTGAGAGCCTAATTTTTCTTTGCTTCCATGGGAGTGTAATTTGCACATTGAGCTAAGTGTCCGTCGGCTTGCAACATTGCTCGAAAGCGTATGGCTAAGACGTGTGACAAAATGGATATGCTTATTATCGGAAAGGTTAAAATTGTGACGTTTATCAGTTTTTGCTCGCATTCGACAAACGCTGTTTGAATATCCTCCGTCTATCGAAATAGTACTTATACACTGCTTAGCTTAGACAAGGGCTGTTGAGTGATCGACATATCAATGAGACATGGTCTATAGAAATTCAACCTTCCAATAGACCGTTTAAACTTACTTCTGATGGTTGAAACCAGATAATCCTTGATATGTTGAAGGGTCGAGTTTAATGGCTTGAATTCATTTTATGAAACTGAGTGCACCAGGAACCGTGCTTGCCAACCCATCTGCAGATTTTTTAAAGATTAAGGTGCAATTGCCATTCTACGGCTTTGGACAGCATCTTATGCAGTCGAGCACACAATTACTATTCGGCAGACATCAAAACAGTGTTGTCAAAGTAGGCTGCTATACAGGGTGAATTGGGCATGAAAGAGTTCATCATTCGTTAAAGCACCTTAGGTGCATTCATTAGACCTTAGGTTATTCGAGTGAATCGAAAATGACCTGTGGGTACCTGTGCCGCCAAGTTTCAGCAGTCTACGGGCCGGATGCCAAGTTATCAAAATACCACTTCTGAGTGAGGCACAGCAAACCATATGCCACTCGCTAGCTACAGGAGCAGATCGCACAGAGAAACATGGGATACGAGTCATCAACAATTAAGACGCAAGTCGGTGAAAGCAGTCATTACTGTAGCGCAAACCATAATACCAGCAAATTGGCATCTACCAACTCTTGCGTTGCTCGAGCAGCCACCACGAGTTTCATTTGAATAGACACATATATTTCATGATTCGTAACCTCCGATTAACTATAGACAAAGTTTAAGGTAATCGAAGGTAGGATCGGGACATTCGGTGTAATAACGTAACTGTAATGCAATGTCGTTCTGAATTCGATAATATTTCCACACCCAGGCAGCCAAATTTCCTCACCATGCATCTGAGTGCAACATATTGATTATATGAAGCTTGGACTCCTTGGCATCGAGACACACTAACGTTTATTACTACAGCCAATGATCCGAATCTATTTTTAATAAAGTCAAAGCCTAATAGGAATGTTTTGGTGTTCGCAAAAATAAAAGATACAGGGTAGAATTCATGTAATAATAAAATTGTGCACCACTCACTCAATATTTTTTATTAAACTGTTAGTGCTACTCTCTCGCAACGCAGCGTTGCGACTGACGGTAGTTTTGTTATGTTGTTCGACAACTGGTTAAATACAATTGGATTGGTGTTTACTTCAAGCTTGAAAACTTGATTTAAAGAATTAAACAGTCAGTTCGTCGGCTAGGCATCCGATTAACATACAATTATTTAGCCAGGCAGTCATAGCCTTCTATTTCCACTAATACAGCCTTATATTTCGTATACCATAAGCTTCGCACTTTCTCTCTCTCTTTCTCCGTCTCTCCACGTTTAATTTTTCTATTTTGTGTGATCTTTCAATTATATATATATATTAATTTGTAGATAGTTGAGAGTAATATGAGAAAAAACGATTCTTGTATCTGGTACAGTTTATTTTTCCTTTTGTACATGGGAAGGATACTATGAAAAAATGTTCATGAATACAGATAAAGTATTCAAGAAAATAATAAGAATTTATTATTTGAGAAAAATAAAAGCAACTTGAAAAGCAAATTTGGAGAAATGGACAATAGCAGAGGCAGGAAAACATGTTAAACCATAACTATATTAATAAACATGATG
>JAQBSW010011266.1:0-20744 GCA_029291075.1 Eudiplozoon nipponicum | reverse complement strand
TGTCGCTGATAAATTTGTAAGACCGACAACACATTTTACAATCCACTATGTGAAAAAGGTCGTTTTAAGTCTGTATATGGTCTCAAATATATCTCCAGTGATTTTCAGTAAGATATCAACAACCGTTGCCAAATTCGTGGTCTCCGTGTTTAAAATATTATCGGACATTCTGCATGTCGCTGATAAATTTGGAAGACCGACAACACATTTTACAATCCACTATGTGAAAAAGGTCGTTTTAAGTCTGTATATGGTCTCAAATATATCTCCAGTGATTTTCAGTAAGATATCAACAACCGTTGCCAAATTCGTGGTCTCCGTGTTTAAAATATTATCGGACATTCTGCATGTCGCTGATAAATTTGGAAGACCGACAACACATTTTACAATCCACTATGTGAAAAAGGTCGTTTTAAGTCTGTATATGGTCTCAAATATATCTCCAGTGATTTTCAGTAAGATATCAACAACCGTTGCCAAATTCGTGGTCTCCGTGTTTAAAATATTATCGGACATTCTGCATGTCGCTGATAAATTTGGAAGACCGACAACACATTTTACAATCCACTATGTGAAAAAGGTCGTTTTAAGTCTGTATATGGTCTCAAATATATCTCCAGTGATTTTCAGTAAGATATCAACAACCGTTGCCAAATTCGTGGTCTCCGTGTTTAAAATATTATCGGACATTCTGTATGTCGCTGATAAATTTGGAAGACCGACAACACATTTTACAATCCACTATGTGAAAAAGGTCGTTTTAAGTCTGTATATGGTCTCAAATATATCTCCAGTGATTTTCAGTAAGATATCAACAACCGTTGCCAAATTCGTGGTCTCCGTGTTTAAAATATTATCGGACATTCTGCATGTCGCTGATAAATTTGGAAGACCGACAACACATTTTACAATCCACTATGTGAAAAAGGTCGTTTTAAGTCTGTATATGGTCTCAAATATATCTCCAGTGATTTTCAGTAAGATATCAACAACCGTTGCCAAATTCGTGGTCTCCGTGTTTAAAATATTATCGGACATTCTGCATGTCGCTGATAAATTTGGAAGACCGACAACACATTTTACAATCCACTATGTGAAAAAGGTCGTTTTAAGTCTGTATATGGTCTCAAATATATCTCCAGTGATTTTCAGTAAGATATCAACAACCGTTGCCAAATTCGTGGTCTCCGTGTTTAAAATATTATCGGACATTCTGCATGTCGCTGATAAATTTGGAAGACCGACAACACATTTTACAATCCACTATGTGAAAAAGGTCGTTTTAAGTCTGTATATGGTTTCAAATATATCTCCAGTGATTTTCAGTAAGATATCAACAACCGTTGCCAAATTCGTGGTCTCCGTGTTTAAAATATTATCGGACATTCTGTATGTCGCTGATAAATTTGGAAGACCGACAACACATTTTACAATCCACTATGTGAAAAAGGTCGTTTTAAGTCTGTATATGGTTTCAAATATATCTCCAGTGATTTTCAGTAAGATATCAACAACCGTTGCCAAATTCGTGGTCTCCGTGTTTAAAATATTATCGGACATTCTGCATGTCGCTGATAAATTTGTAATACCGACAACACATTTTACAATCCACTATGTGAAAAAGGTCGTTTTAAGTCTGTATATGGTCTCAAATATATCTCCAGTGATTTTCAGTAAGATATCAACAACCGTTGCCAAATTCGTGGTCTCCGTGTTTAAAATATTATCGGACATTCTGCATGTCGCTGATAAATTTGGAAGACCGACAACACATTTTACAATCCACTATGTGAAAAAGGTCGTTTTAAGTCTGTATATGGTCTCAAATATATCTCCAGTGATTTTCAGTAAGATATCAACAACCGTTGCCAAATTCGTGGTCTCCGTGTTTAAAATATTATCGGACATTCTGTATGTCGCTGATAAATTTGGAAGACCGACAACACATTTTACAATCCACTATGTGAAAAAGGTCGTTTTAAGTCTGTATATGGTCTCAAATATATCTCCAGTGATTTTCAGTAAGATATCAACAACCGTTGCCAAATTCGTGGTCTCCGTGTTTAAAATATTATCGGACATTCTGCATGTCGCTGATAAATTTGGAAGACCGACAACACATTTTACAATCCACTATGTGAAAAAGGTCGTTTTAAGTCTGTATATGGTCTCAAATATATCTCCAGTGATTTTCAGTAAGATATCAACAACCGTTGCCAAATTCGTGGTCTCCGTGTTTAAAATATTATCGGACATTCTGCATGTCGCTGATAAATTTGGAAGACCGACAACACATTTTACAATCCACTATGTGAAAAAGGTCGTTTTAAGTCTGTATATGGTTTCAAATATATCTCCAGTGATTTTCAGTAAGATATCAACAACCGTTGCCAAATTCGTGGTCTCCGTGTTTAAAATATTATCGGACATTCTGCATGTCGCTGATAAATTTGGAAGACCGACAACACATTTTACAATCCACTATGTGAAAAAGGTCGTTTTAAGTCTGTATATGGTTTCAAATATATCTCCAGTGATTTTCAGTAAGATATCAACAACCGTTGCCAAATTCGTGGTCTCCGTGTTTAAAATATTATCGGACATTCTGCATGTCGCTGATAAATTTGGAAGACCGACAACACATTTTACAATCCACTATGTGAAAAAGGTCGTTTTAAGTCTGTATATGGTTTCAAATATATCTCCAGTGATTTTCAGTAAGATATCAACAACCGTTGCCAAATTCGTGGTCTCCGTGTTTAAAATATTATCGGACATTCTGCATGTCGCTGATAAATTTGGAAGACCGACAACACATTTTACAATCCACTATGTGAAAAAGGTCGTTTTAAGTCTGTATATGGTCTCAAATATATCTCCAGTGATTTTCAGTAAGATATCAACAACCGTTGCCAAATTCGTGGTCTCCGTGTTTAAAATATTATCGGACATTCTGCATGTCGCTGATAAATTTGGAAGACCGACAACACATTTTACAATCCACTATGTGAAAAAGGTCGTTTTAAGTCTGTATATGGTTTCAAATATATCTCCAGTGATTTTCAGTAAGATATCAACAACCGTTGCCAAATTCGTGGTCTCCGTGTTTAAAATATTATCGGACATTCTGTATGTCGCTGATAAATTTGGAAGACCGACAACACATTTTACAATCCACTATGTGAAAAAGGTCGTTTTAAGTCTGTATATGGTTTCAAATATATCTCCAGTGATTTTCAGTAAGATATCAACAACCGTTGCCAAATTCGTGGTCTCCGTGTTTAAAATATTATCGGACATTCTGCATGTCGCTGATAAATTTGGAAGACCGACAACACATTTTACAATCCACTATGTGAAAAAGGTCGTTTTAAGTCTGTATATGGTTTCAAATATATCTCCAGTGATTTTCAGTAAGATATCAACAACCGTTGCCAAATTCGTGGTCTCCGTGTTTAAAATATTATCGGACATTCTGCATGTCGCTGATAAATTTGTAAGACCGACAACACATTTTACAATCCACTATGTGAAAAAGGTCGTTTTAAGTCTGTATATGGTTTCAAATATATCTCCAGTGATTTTCAGTAAGATATCAACAACCGTTGCCAAATTCGTGGTCTCCGTGTTTAAAATATTATCGGACATTCTGCATGTCGCTGATAAATTTGGAAGACCGACAACACATTTTACAATCCACTATGTGAAAAAGGTCGTTTTAAGTCTGTATATGGTCTCAAATATATCTCCAGTGATTTTCAGTAAGATATCAACAACCGTTGCCAAATTCGTGGTCTCCGTGTTTAAAATATTATCGGACATTCTGCATGTCGCTGATAAATTTGGAAGACCGACAACACATTTTACAATCCACTATGTGAAAAAGGTCGTTTTAAGTCTGTATATGGTCTCAAATATATCTCCAGTGATTTTCAGTAAGATATCAACAACCGTTGCCAAATTCGTGGTCTCCGTGTTTAAAATATTATCGGACATTCTGCATGTCGCTGATAAATTTGGAAGACCGACAACACATTTTACAATCCACTATGTGAAAAAGGTCGTTTTAAGTCTGTATATGGTCTCAAATATATCTCCAGTGATTTTCAGTAAGATATCAACAACCGTTGCCAAATTCGTGGTCTCCGTGTTTAAAATATTATCGGACATTCTGCATGTCGCTGATAAATTTGGAAGACCGACAACACATTTTACAATCCACTATGTGAAAAAGGTCGTTTTAAGTCTGTATATGGTTTCAAATATATCTCCAGTGATTTTCAGTAAGATATCAACAACCGTTGCCAAATTCGTGGTCTCCGTGTTTAAAATATTATCGGACATTCTGCATGTCGCTGATAAATTTGGAAGACCGACAACACATTTTACAATCCACTATGTGAAAAAGGTCGTTTTAAGTCTGTATATGGTCTCAAATATATCTCCAGTGATTTTCAGTAAGATATCAACAACCGTTGCCAAATTCGTGGTCTCCGTGTTTAAAATATTATCGGACATTCTGCATGTCGCTGATAAATTTGGAAGACCGACAACACATTTTACAATCCACTATGTGAAAAAGGTCGTTTTAAGTCTGTATATGGTCTCAAATATATCTCCAGTGATTTTCAGTAAGATATCAACAACCGTTGCCAAATTCGTGGTCTCCGTGTTTAAAATATTATCGGACATTCTGTATGTCGCTGATAAATTTGGAAGACCGACAACACATTTTACAATCCACTATGTGAAAAAGGTCGTTTTAAGTCTGTATATGGTCTCAAATATATCTCCAGTGATTTTCAGTAAGATATCAACAACCGTTGCCAAATTCGTGGTCTCCGTGTTTAAAATATTATCGGACATTCTGCATGTCGCTGATAAATTTGGAAGACCGACAACACATTTTACAATCCACTATGTGAAAAAGGTCGTTTTAAGTCTGTATATGGTCTCAAATATATCTCCAGTGATTTTCAGTAAGATATCAACAACCGTTGCCAAATTCGTGGTCTCCGTGTTTAAAATATTATCGGACATTCTGTATGTCGCTGATAAATTTGGAAGACCGACAACACATTTTACAATCCACTATGTGAAAAAGGTCGTTTTAAGTCTGTATATGGTCTCAAATATATCTCCAGTGATTTTCAGTAAGATATCAACAACCGTTGCCAAATTCGTGGTCTCCGTGTTTAAAATATTATCGGACATTCTGCATGTCGCTGATAAATTTGGAAGACCGACAACACATTTTACAATCCACTATGTGAAAAAGGTCGTTTTAAGTCTGTATATGGTCTCAAATATATCTCCAGTGATTTTCAGTAAGATATCAACAACCGTTGCCAAATTCGTGGTCTCCGTGTTTAAAATATTATCGGACATTCTGTATGTCGCTGATAAATTTGGAAGACCGACAACACATTTTACAATCCACTATGTGAAAAAGGTCGTTTTAAGTCTGTATATGGTCTCAAATATATCTCCAGTGATTTTCAGTAAGATATCAACAACCGTTGCCAAATTCGTGGTCTCCGTGTTTAAAATATTATCGGACATTCTGTATGTCGCTGATAAATTTGGAAGACCGACAACACATTTTACAATCCACTATGTGAAAAAGGTCGTTTTAAGTCTGTATATGGTTTCAAATATATCTCCAGTGATTTTCAGTAAGATATCAACAACCGTTGCCAAATTCGTGGTCTCCGTGTTTAAAATATTATCGGACATTCTGCATGTCGCTGATAAATTTGGAAGACCGACAACACATTTTACAATCCACTATGTGAAAAAGGTCGTTTTAAGTCTGTATATGGTCTCAAATATATCTCCAGTGATTTTCAGTAAGATATCAACAACCGTTGCCAAATTCGTGGTCTCCGTGTTTAAAATATTATCGGACATTCTGTATGTCGCTGATAAATTTGGAAGACCGACAACACATTTTACAATCCACTATGTGAAAAAGGTCGTTTTAAGTCTGTATATTGTCTCAAATATATCTCCAGTGATTTTCAGTAAGATATCAACAATCGTTGCCAAATTCGTGGTCTCCGTGTTTAAAATATTATCGGACATTCTGTATGTCGCTGATAAATTTGTAATACCGACAACACATTTTACAATCCACTATGTGAAAAAGGTCGTTTTAAGTCTGTATATGGTCTCAAATATATCTCCAGTGATTTTCAGTAAGATATCAACAACCGTTGCCAAATTCGTGGTCTCCGTGTTTAAAATATTATCGGACATTCTGCATGTCGCTGATAAATTTGTAAGACCGACAACACATTTTACAATCCACTATGTGAAAAAGGTCGTTTTAAGTCTGTATATGGTCTCAAATATATCTCCAGTGATTTTCAGTAAGATATCAACAACCGTTGCCAAATTCGTGGTCTCCGTGTTTAAAATATTATCGGACATTCTGCATGTCGCTGATAAATTTGTAATACCGACAACACATTTTACAATCCACTATGTGAAAAAGGTCGTTTTAAGTCTGTATATGGTCTCAAATATATCTCCAGTGATTTTCAGTAAGATATCAACAACCGTTGCCAAATTCGTGGTCTCCGTGTTTAAAATATTATCGGACATTCTGCATGTCGCTGATAAATTTGTAATACCGACAACACATTTTACAATCCACTATGTGAAAAAGGTCGTTTTAAGTCTGTATATGGTCTCAAATATATCTCCAGTGATTTTCAGTAAGATATCAACAACCGTTGCCAAATTCGTGGTCTCCGTGTTTAAAATATTATCGG
The DNA here is from genome assembly GCA_029291075.1 of Eudiplozoon nipponicum. NCBI lineage: Eukaryota > Metazoa > Platyhelminthes > Monogenea > Mazocraeidea > Diplozoidae > Eudiplozoon > Eudiplozoon nipponicum. The sequence goes on along the minus strand of JAQBSW010011266.1, from coordinate 13,968 downwards.
ACATTCTGCATGTCGCTGATAAATTTGTAATACCGACAACACATTTTACAATCCACTATGTGAAAAAGGTCGTTTTAAGTCTGTATATGGTTTCAAATATATCTCCAGTGATTTTCAGTAAGATATCAACAACCGTTGCCAAATTCGTGGTCTCCGTGTTTAAAATATTATCGGACATTCTGTATGTCGCTGATAAATTTGGAAGACCGACAACACATTTTACAATCCACTATGTGAAAAAGGTCGTTTTAAGTCTGTATATGGTCTCAAATATATCTCCAGTGATTTTCAGTAAGATATCAACAACCGTTGCCAAATTCGTGGTCTCCGTGTTTAAAATATTATCGGACATTCTGCATGTCGCTGATAAATTTGGAAGACCGACAACACATTTTACAATCCACTATGTGAAAAAGGTCGTTTTAAGTCTGTATATGGTCTCAAATATATCTCCAGTGATTTTCAGTAAGATATCAACAACCGTTGCCAAATTCGTGGTCTCCGTGTTTAAAATATTATCGGACATTCTGCATGTCGCTGATAAATTTGTAAGACCGACAACACATTTTACAATCCACTATGTGAAAAAGGTCCTTTTAAGTCTGTATATTGTCTCAAATATATATCCAGTGATTTTCAGTAAGATATCAACAACCGTTGCCAAATTCGTGGTCTCCGTGTTTAAAATATTATGGGACATTCTGCATGTCGCTGATAAATTTGGAAGACCGACAACACATTTTACAATCCACTATGTGAAAAAGGTCGTTTTAAGTCTGTATATTGTCTCAAATATATATCCAATGATTTTCAGTAAGATATCAACAACCGTTGCCAAATTCGTGGTCTCCGTGTTTAAAATATTATGGGACATTCTGCATGTCGCTGATAAATTTGTAATACCGACAACACATTTTACAATCCACTATGTGAAAAAGGTCGTTTTAAGTCTGTATATGGTTTCAAATATATCTCCAGTGATTTTCAGTAAGATATCAACAACCGTTGCCAAATTCGTGGTCTCCGTGTTTAAAATATTATCGGACATTCTGCATGTCGCTGATAAATTTGGAAGACCGACAACACATTTTACAATCCACTATGTGAAAAAGGTCGTTTTAAGTCTGTATATGGTTTCAAATATATCTCCAGTGATTTTCAGTAAGATATCAACAATCGTTGCCAAATTCGTGGTCTCCGTGTTTAAAATATTATCGGACATTCTGCATGTCGCTGATAAATTTGGAAGACCGACAACACATTTTACAATCCACTATGTGAAAAAGGTCGTTTTAAGTCTGTATATGGTCTCAAATATATCTCCAGTGATTTTCAGTAAGATATCAACAACCGTTGCCAAATTCGTGGTCTCCGTGTTTAAAATATTATCGGACATTCTGCATGTCGCTGATAAATTTGTAATACCGACAACACATTTTACAATCCACTATGTGAAAAAGGTCGTTTTAAGTCTGTATATGGTTTCAAATATATCTCCAGTGATTTTCAGTAAGATATCAACAACCGTTGCCAAATTCGTGGTCTCCGTGTTTAAAATATTATCGGACATTCTGTATGTCGCTGATAAATTTGGAAGACCGACAACACATTTTACAATCCACTATGTGAAAAAGGTCGTTTTAAGTCTGTATATGGTTTCAAATATATCTCCAGTGATTTTCAGTAAGATATCAACAATCGTTGCCAAATTCGTGGTCTCCGTGTTTAAAATATTATCGGACATTCTGTATGTCGCTGATAAATTTGGAAGACCGACAACACATTTTACAATCCACTATGTGAAAAAGGTCGTTTTAAGTCTGTATATGGTCTCAAATATATCTCCAGTGATTTTCAGTAAGATATCAACAACCGTTGCCAAATTCGTGGTCTCCGTGTTTAAAATATTATCGGACATTCTGCATGTCGCTGATAAATTTGTAAGACCGACAACACATTTTACAATCCACTATGTGAAAAAGGTCCTTTTAAGTCTGTATATTGTCTCAAATATATATCCAATGATTTTCAGTAAGATATCAACAACCGTTGCCAAATTCGTGGTCTCCGTGTTTAAAATATTATGGGACATTCTGCATGTCGCTGATAAATTTGGAAGACCGACAACACATTTTACAATCCACTATGTGAAAAAGGTCCTTTTAAGTCTGTATATTGTCTCAAATATATATCCAATGATTTTCAGTAAGATATCAACAACCGTTGCCAAATTCGTGGTCTCCGTGTTTAAAATATTATGGGACATTCTGTATGTCGCTGATAAATTTGGAAGACCGACAACACATTTTACAATCCACTATGTGAAAAAGGTCGTTTTAAGTCTGTATATGGTTTCAAATATATCTCCAGTGATTTTCAGTAAGATATCAACAACCGCTGCCAAATTCGTGGTCTCCGTGTTTAAAATATTATGGGACATTCTGCATGTCGCTGATAAATTTGTAATACCGACAACACATTTTACAATCCACTATGTGAAAAAGGTCGTTTTAAGTCTGTATATGGTTTCAAATATATCTCCAGTGATTTTCAGTAAGATATCAACAACCGTTGCCAAATTCGTGGTCTCCGTGTTTAAAATATTATGGGACATTCTGCATGTCGCTGATAAATTTGTAATACCGACAACACATTTTACAATCCACTATGTGAAAAAGGTCGTTTTAAGTCTGTATATTGTCTCAAATATATCTCCAGTGATTTTCAGTAAGATATCAACAACCGTTGCCAAATTCGTGGTCTCCGTGTTTAAAATATTATCGGACATTCTGTATGTCGCTGATAAATTTGCGAAGACCGACAACACATTTTACAATCCACTATGTGGAAAAGGTCGTTTTAAGTCTGTATATGGTTTCAAATATATCTCCAGTGATTTTCAGTAAGATATCAACAACCGTTGCCAAATTCGTGGTCTCCGTGTTTAAAATATTATCGGACATTCTGCATGTCGCTGATAAATTTGGAAGACCGACAACACATTTTACAATCCACTATGTCAAAAAGGTCGTTTTAAGCCTGTATATGGTCTCAAATATATCTCCAGTGATTTTCAGTAAGATATCAACAACCGTTGCCAAATTCGTGGTCTCCGTGTTTAAAATATTATCGGACATTCTGTATGTCGCTGATAAATTTGGAAGACCGACAACACATTTTACAATCCACTATGTGAAAAAGGTCGTTTTAAGTCTGTATATGGTTTCAAATATATCTCGAGTGATTTTCAGTAAGATATCAGCAACCGTTGCCAAATTCGTGGTCTCCGTGTTTAAAATATTATCGGACATTCTGCATGTCGCTGATAAATTTGTAAGACCGACAACACATTTTACAATCCACTATGTGAAAAAGGTCGTTTTAAGTCTGTATATGGTCTCAAATATATCTCCAGTGATTTTCAGTAAAACATCAGCAACCGTTGCCAAATTCGTGGTCTCCGTGTTTAAAATATTATCGGACATTCTGTATGTCGCTGATAAATTTGGAAGACCGACAACACATTTTACAATCCACTATGTGAAAAAGGTCGTTTTAAGTCTGTATATGGTCTCAAATATATCTCCAGTGATTTTCAGTAAGATATCAACAACCGTTGCCAAATTCGTGGTCTCCGTGTTTAAAATATTATAGACATCTCTGCATGTCGCTGATAAATTTGTACTGACAACACATCTTACAATTCACTATGTGAAAAAGGTCGTTTTAAGTCTGTATATGGTTTCAAATATATTCCAGTGATTTCAGTAAGATATCAAATAAACTGCTTTCGCTAAATTCGTGGTCTCCTGTGTTTAAAATATTATGGACATTCTGCATGTCGTTGATAAATTTGTAATACCGACAACACATTTGCCAATCCACTATGTGAAAATGGTCCTTTAAGTCTGTATATTGTCCTTCAAATATATATCGAAGGATTTTCAGTAAGATATCAACAACCGCTGCTAAATTCGTGGTCTCCGTGTTTAAAATATTATGGGACATTCTTGCATGTCGTTGATAAATTTGTAGCCAATTGACAACATTTTACAATCCACTATGTGAAAAGGTCGTTTTAAGTCTGTATATGGTTTCAAATATATTCCAGTGATTTTAAAAAGATATCAACAAACCGTTGCCAAATTCGTGGTCTCCGTGTTTAAAATATTATGGGACATTCTGTATGTCGCTGATAAATTTGGAAGACCGACAACACATTTTACAATCCACTATGTGAAAAAGGTCGTTTTAAGTCTGTATATGGTTTCAAATATATCTCCAGTGATTTTCAGTAAGATATCAACAATCGCTGCCAAATTCGTGGTCTCCGTGTTTAAAATATTATCGGACATTCTGCATGTCGCTGATAAATTTGTAATACCGACAACACATTTTACAATCCACTATGTGAAAAAGGTCGTTTTAAGTCTGTATATTGTCTCAAATATAACTCCAGTGATTTTCAGTAAGATATCAACAACCGATGCCAAATTCGTGGTCTCCCTCTTTAAAATAATATCAGACATTCTGCATGTCGCTGACAAATTTGGAAGACCGACAACACATTTTACAATCCACTATGTGAAAAAGGTCGTTTTAAGTCTGTATATGGTTTCAAATATATCTCCAGTGATTTTCAGTAAGATATCAACAACCATTGCCAAATTCGTGGTCTCCGTGTTTAAAATATTATCGGACATTCTGTATGTCGCTGATAAATTTGGAAGACCGACAACACATTTTCCAATCCACTATGTGAAAAAGGTCGTTTTAAGTCTGTATATGGTTTCAAATATATCTCCAGTTATTTTCAGTAATATATCATCAACCGTTGCCAAATTCGTGGTCTCCGTGTTTAAAATATTATCGGACATTCTGTATGTCGCTGATAAATTTGGAAGACCGACAACACATTTTACAATCCACTATGTCAAAAAGGTCGTTTTAAGCCTGTATATGGTCTCAAATATATCTCCAGTGATTTTCAGTAAGATATCAACAACCGTTGCCAAATTCGTGGTCTCCGTGTTTAAAATATTATCGGACATTCTGTATGTCGCTGATAAATTTGTAATACCGACAACACATTTTACAATCCACTATGTGAAAAAGGTCGTTTTAAGTCTGTATATGGTTTCAAATATATCTCCAGTGATTTTCAGTAAGATATCAACAACCGTTGCCAAATTCGTGGTCTCCGTGTTTAAAATATTATCGGACATTCTGTATGTCGCTGATAAATTTGTAATACCGACAACACATTTTACAATCCACTATGTGAAAAAGGTCGTTTTAAGTCTGTATATGGTTTCAAATATATCTCCAGTGATTTTAAGTAAGATATCAACAACCGTTGCCAAATTCGTGGTCTCCGTGTTTAAAATATTATCGGACATTCTGTATGTCGCTGATAAATTTGGAAGACCGACAACACATTTTACAATCCACTATGTGAAAATGGTCGTTTTAAGTCTGTATATGGTTTCAAATATATCTCCAGTGATTTTCAATAAGATATCAACAATCGTTGCCAAATTCGTGGTCTCCGTGTTTAAAATATTATGGGACATTCTGCATGTCGCTGAAAAATTTGGAAGACCGACAACACATTTTACAATCCACTATGTGAAAAAGGTCCTTTTAAATCTGTATATTGTCTCAAATATATATCCAATGATTTTCAGTAAGATATCAACAACCGTTGCCAAATTCGTGGTCTCCGTGTTTAAAATATTATGGGACATTCTGCATGTCGCTGATAAATTTGGAAGACCGACAACACATTTTACAATCCACTATGTGAAAAAGGTCGTTTTAAGTCTGTATATGGTTTCAAATATATCTCCAGTGATTTTCAGTAAGATATCAACAATCGTTGCCAAATTCGTGGTCTCCGTGTTTAAAATATTATCGGACATTCTGCATGTCGCTGATAAATTTGTAATACCGACAACACATTTTACAATCCACTATGTGAAAAAGGTCGTTTTAAGTCTGTATATGGTTTCAAATATATCTCCAGTGATTTTCAGTAAGATATCAACAATAGCTGCCAAATTCGTGGTCTCCGTGTTTAAAATATTATCGGACATTCTGCATGTCGCTGATAAATTTGTAATACCGACAACACATTTTACAATCCACTATGTGGAAAAGGTCGTTTTAAGTCTGTATATGGTTTCAAATATATCTCCAGTGATTTTCAGTAAGATATCAACAATCGCTGCCAAATTCGTGGTCTCCGTGTTTAAAATATTATCGGACATTCTGCATGTCGCTGATAAATTTGTAATACCGACAACACATTTTACAATCGACTATGCGAAAGAGGTCGTTTTAAGTCTGTATATGGTTTCAAATATATCTCCAGTGATTTTCAGTAAGATATCAACAACCGTTGCCAAATTCGTAGTCGCCGTGTTTAAAATATTATCGGACATTATGTATGTCGCTGATAAATTTGTAATACCGACAACACATTTTACAATCCACTATGTGAAAAAGGTCGTTTTAAGTCTGTATATGGTTTCAAATATATCTCCAGTGATTTTCAGTAAGATATCAACAACCGTTGCCAAATTCGTGGTCTCCGTGTTAAAAATATTATCGGACATTCTGTATGTCGCTGATAAATTTGGAAGACCGACAACACATTTTACAATTCATTATGTGAAAAAGGCCGTTTTAAGTCTGTATATGGTCTCAAATATATCTCCAGTGATTTTCAGTAAGATATCAACAACCGTTGCCAAATTCTTGGTCTCCGTGTTTAAAATATTACCAGACATTCTGCATGTCGCTGATAAATTTGGAAGACCGACAACACATTTTACAATCCACTATGTGAAAAGTTCACTTTAAGTCTGTATATATCCCAAATATATTTTCAGCGATTTTCAGTAAGATATCAACAACCGCTGCTAAATCTGTGGTCTCCGTGTTTAAAATATTATCGGACATTCAGTATAAGTCAGTTGATACTGAAGACTGACAACACATTTACAATCCAATTGTAAAAAGGTCGTTTTAAGTCTGTATATGGTTTCAAATATATCTCCAGTGATTTTAAGTAAGATATCAACAACTGTTGCCAAATTCGTGGTCCCCATGTTTAAAATAATATCAGACATTCTGCATGTCGCCGATAAATTTGCAAGACCGACAACACATTTTACAATCCACTATCAGAAAAAGGTCGCTTTAAGTCTGTATATGGTCTCAAATATATCTCCAGTGATTTTCAGTAAGACATCAACAACCGTTGCCAAATTCGTGATCTCCGTGTTTAAAATATTATCGGACATTCTGTATGTCGCTGATAAATTTGTAAGACCGACAACACATTTTACAATCCACTATGTGAAAAAGGTCCTTTTAAGTCTGTATATTGTCTCAAATATATCTCCAGTGATTTTCAGTAATACATCAGCAACCGTTGCCAAATTCGTGGTCTCCGTGTTTAAAATATTATCGGACATTCTGTATGTCGCTGATAAATTTGGAAGACCGACAACACATTTTACAATCCACTATGTGAAAAAGGTCGTTTTAAGTCTGTATATGGTTTCAAATATATCTCCAGTGATTTTCAGTAAGATATCAACAATCGTTGCCAAATTCCTGGTCTCCGTGTTTAAAATATTATCGGACATTCTGCATGTCGCTGATAAATTTGTAATACCGACAACACATTTTACAATCCACTATGTGAAAAAGGTTTTTTTAAGTCTGTATATTGTCTCAAATATAACTCTAGTGATTTTCAGTAAGATATCAACAACCGATGCCAAATTCGTGGTCTCCCTCTTTAAAATAATATCAGACATTCTGCATGTCGCTGATAAATTTGGAAGACCGACAACACATTTTACAATCCACTATGTGAAAAAGGTCGTTTTAAGTCTGTATATGGTTTCAAATATATCTCCAGTGATTTTCAGTAAGATATCAACAACCGTTGCCAAATTCGTGGTCTCCGTGTTTAAAATATTATCGGACATTCTGCATGTCGCTCATAAATTTGGAAGACCGACAACACATTTTACAATCCACTATGTCAAAAAGGTCGTTTTAAACCTGTATATGGTCACAAATATATCTCCAGTGATTTTCAGTAAGATAACAACAACCGTTGCCAAATTCGTGGTCTCCGTGTTTAAAATATTATCGGACATTCTGCATGTCGCTGATAAATTTGGAAGACCGACAACACATTTTACAATCCACTATGTGAAAAAGGTCGTTTTAAGTCTGTATATTGTCTCAAATATATCTCCAGTGATTTTCAGTAAGATATCAACAACCGTTGCCAAATTCGTGGTCTCCCTCTTTAAAATAATATCAGACATTCTGCATGTCGCTGATAAATTTGGAAGACCGACAACACATTTTACAATCCACTATGTGAAAAAGGTCGATTTAAGTCTGTATATGGTTTCAAATATATCTCCAGTGATTTTCAGTAAGATATCAACAACCATTGCCAAATTCGTGGTCTCCGTGTTTAAAATATTATCGGACATTCTGTATGTCGCTGATAAATTTGGGAAACCGACAACACATTTTACAATCCACTATATGAAAAAGGTCGTTTTAAGTCTGTATATGGTTTCAAATATATCTCCAGTGATTTTCAGTAAGATATCAACAACCGTTGCCAAATTCGTGGTCTCCGTGTTTAAAATATTATCGGACATTCTGTATGTCGCTGATAAATTTGGGAGAACGACAACACATTTTACAATCCAATATGTGGAAAAGGTCGTATTAAGTCTGTTTATGGTTTCAAATATATCTCCAGTGATTTTCAGTAAGATATCAACAACCGTTGCCAAATTCGTGGTCTCCGTGTTTAAAATATTATCGGACATTATGTATGTCGCTGATAAATTTGGAAGACGGACAACACGTTTTACAATCCACTATGTTAAAAAAGTCGTTTTAAGTCTGTATATGGTCTCAAATATATCTCCAGTGATTTTCAGTAAGATATCAACAATCGTTGCCAAATTCGTGGTCTCCGTGTTTAAAATATTATCGGACATTCTGCATGTCGCTGATAAATTTGTAATCCCGACAACACATTTTACAATCCATTATGTGAAAAAGTTCGTTTTAAGTCTGTGTATGGTCTCAAATATATTTCCAGTGATTTTCAGTAAGATATCAACAACCGTTGCCAAATTCGTGGTCTCCGTGTTTAAAATATTATGGGACATTCTGCATGCCGCTGATAAATTTGGAAGACCGACAACACATTTTACAATCCACTATGTGAAAAAGGTCGTTTTAAGTCTGTATATGGTTTCAAATATATCTCCAGTGATTTTCAGTTAGATATCAACAATCGCTGCCAAATTCGTGGACTCCGTGTTTAAAATATTATCGGACATTCTGCATGTCGCTGATAAATTTGTAATACCGACAACACATTTCACATTCCACTATGTGAAAAAGGTCGTTTTAAGTCTGTATATGGTTTCAAATATATCTCCAGTGATTTTCAGTAAGATATCAACAATCGTTGCCAAATTCGTGGTCTCCGTGTTTAAAATATTATGGGACATTCTGCATGTCGCTGATAAATTTGTAATACCGACAACACATTTTACAATCCACTATGTGAAAAAGGTCGTTTTAAGTCTGTATATTGTCTCAAATATATATCCAATGATTTTCAGTAAGATATCAACAACCGTTGCCAAATTCGTGGTCTCCGTGTTTAAAATATTATGGGACATTCTGTATGTCGCTGATAAATTTGGAAGACCGACAACACATTTTACAATCCACTATGTGAAAAAGGTCGTTTTAAGTCTGTATATGGTTTCCAAATATATCTCCAGATTTTCAGTAAGATATCAAACAGTTGCCAAATCTGTGGTCTCCTGTGTTTAATATATATCGGACATTCTGCATGTCGTTGATAAATTTAAAAGACTGGACAACACATTTGCTAGTCCAATATGTGAAAAAGGTCGTTTTAAGTCTGTATATGGATTCAAACATATCTCCAGTGATTTTGTAAGATATCAACAACTGTTGCCAAATCTGTGGTCTCCGTGTTTAAAAATATCGGACATTATGTATGTCGCTGATAAATTTAAGACCGACAACACATTTTACAATCCACCATGTGAAAAGGTCGTTTTAAGTCCGTATGGTTTCACTGAGCATTCCAGATTTTCAGTAAGATATCAACAACCGTTGCCAAATTCGTGGTCTCCGTGTTTAAAATATTATCGGACATTCTGAATGTCGCTGATAAATTTGGAAGACCAACCACACATTTTACAATCCGCTATGTGAACAATGCCCTTTTTAAGTCTGTATATGGTTTCAAATATATCTCCAGTGATTTTCAGTAAGATATCAACAACCGTTGCCAAATTCGTGGTCTCCGTGTTTAAAATATTATCGGACATTATGTATGTCGCTGATAAATTTGGAAGACCGACAACACGTTTTACAATCCACTATGTTAAAAAAGTCGTTTTAAGTCTGTATATTGTCTCAAATATATATCCAGTGATTTTCAGTAAGATATCAACAATCGCTGCCAAATTCGTGGTCTCCGTGTTTAAAATATTATCGGACATTCTGCATGTCGCTGATAAATTTGTAATACCGACAACACATTTTACAATCCACTATGTGAAAAAGGTCGTTTTAAGTCTGTATATGGTTTCAAATATATCTCCAGTGATTTTCATTAAGATATCAACAATCGCTGCCAAATTCGTGGTCTCCGTGTTTAAAATATTATCGGACATTCTGCATATCGCTGATAAATTTGGAAGACCGACAACACATTTTACAATCCACTATGTGAAAAAGGTCGTTTTAAGTCTGTATATGGTTTCAAATATATCTCCAGTGATTTTCAGTAAGATATCAACAATCGTTGCCAAATTCGTGGTCTCCGTGTTTAAAATATTATCGGACATTCTGTATGTCGCTGATAAATTTGGAAGACCGACAACACATTTTACAATCCACTATGTGAAAAAGGTCGTTTTAAGTCTGTATATTGTCTCAAATATATATCCAATGATTTTCAGTAAGATATCAACAACCGTTGCCAAATTCGTGGTCTCCGTGTTTAAAATATTATCGGACATTCTGCATGTCGCTGATAAATTTGGAAGACCGACAACACATTTTACAATCCACTATGTGAAAAAGGTCGTTTTAAGTCTGTATATTGTCTCAAATATATATCCAGTGATTTTCAGTAAGATATCAACAACCGTTGCCAAATTCGTGGTCTCCGTGTTTAAAATATTATCGGACATTCTGCATGTCGCTGATAAATTTGTAATACCGACAACACATTTTACAATCCACTATGTGAAAAAGGTCGTTTTAAGTCTGTATATGGTCTCAAATATATCTCCAGTGATTTTCAGTAAGATATCAACAACCGTTGCCAAATTCGTGGTCTCCGTGTTTAAAATATTATCGGACATTCTGCATGTCGCTGATAAATTTGGAAGACCGACAACACATTTTACAATCCACTATGTGAAAAAGGTCCTTTTAAGTCTGTATATTGTCTCAAATATATCTCCAGTGATTTTCAGTAAGATATCAACAACCGTTGCCAAATTCGTGGTCTCCGTGTTTAAAATATTATCGGACATTCTGCATGTCGCTGATAAATTTGTAATACCGACAACACATTTTACAATCCACTATGTGAAAAAGGTCGTTTTAAGTCTGTATATGGTTTCAAATATATCTCCAGTGATTTTCAGTAAGATATCAACAACCGTTGCCAAATTCGTGGTCTCCGTGTTTAAAATATTATCGGACATTCTGTATGTCGCTGATAAATTTGGAAGACCGACAACACATTTTACAATCCACTATGTGAAAAAGGTCGTTTTAAGTCTGTATATGGTTTCAAATATATCTCCAGTGATTTTCAGTAAGATATCAACAACCGTTGCCAAATTCGTGGTCTCCGTGTTTAAAATATTATCGGACATTCTGCATGTCGCTGATAAATTTGTAATACCGACAACACATTTTACAATCCACTATGTGAAAAAGGTCCTTTTAAGTCTGTATATGGTCTCAAATATATCTCCAGTGATTTTCAGTAAGATATCAACAACCGTTGCCAAATTCGTGGTCTCCGTGTTTAAAATATTATCGGACATTCTGCATGTCGCTGATAAATTTGGAAGACCGACAACACATTTTACAATCCACTATGTGAAAAAGGTCGTTTTAAGTCTGTATATGGTCTCAAATATATCTCCAGTGATTTTCAGTAAGATATCAACAACCGTTGCCAAATTCGTGGTCTCCGTGTTTAAAATATTATCGGACATTCTGCATGTCGCTGATAAATTTGGAAGACCGACAACACATTTTACAATCCACTATGTGAAAAAGGTCGTTTTAAGTCTGTATATGGTCTCAAATATATCTCCAGTGATTTTCAGTAAGATATCAACAACCGTTGCCAAATTCGTGGTCTCCGTGTTTAAAATATTATCGGACATTCTGCATGTCGCTGATAAATTTGTAATACCGACAACACATTTTACAATCCACTATGTGAAAAAGGTCGTTTTAAGTCTGTATATGGTCTCAAATATATCTCCAGTGATTTTCAGTAAGATATCAACAACCGTTGCCAAATTCGTGGTCTCCGTGTTTAAAATATTATCGGACATTCTGTATGTCGCTGATAAATTTGGAAGACCGACAACACATTTTACAATCCACTATGTGAAAAAGGTCGTTTTAAGTCTGTATATGGTTTCAAATATATCTCCAGTGATTTTCAGTAAGATATCAACAACCGTTGCCAAATTCGTGGTCTCCGTGTTTAAAATATTATCGGACATTCTGTATGTCGCTGATAAATTTGTAATACCGACAACACATTTTACAATCCACTATGTGAAAAAGGTCGTTTTAAGTCTGTATATGGTCTCAAATATATCTCCAGTGATTTTCAGTAAGATATCAACAACCGTTGCCAAATTCGTGGTCTCCGTGTTTAAAATATTATCGGACATTCTGCATGTCGCTGATAAATTTGGAAGACCGACAACACATTTTACAATCCACTATGTGAAAAAGGTCGTTTTAAGTCTGTATATGGTTTCAAATATATCTCCAGTGATTTTCAGTAAGATATCAACAACCGTTGCCAAATTCGTGGTCTCCGTGTTTAAAATATTATCGGACATTCTGCATGTCGCTGATAAATTTGGAAGACCGACAACACATTTTACAATCCACTATGTGAAAAAGGTCGTTTTAAGTCTGTATATGGTTTCAAATATATCTCCAGTGATTTTCAGTAAGATATCAACAACCGTTGCCAAATTCGTGGTCTCCGTGTTTAAAATATTATCGGACATTCTGTATGTCGCTGATAAATTTGGAAGACCGACAACACATTTTACAATCCACTATGTGAAAAAGGTCGTTTTAAGTCTGTATATGGTCTCAAATATATCTCCAGTGATTTTCAGTAAGATATCAACAACCGTTGCCAAATTCGTGGTCTCCGTGTTTAAAATATTATCGGACATTCTGCATGTCGCTGATAAATTTGTAAGACCGACAACACATTTTACAATCCACTATGTGAAAAAGGTCGTTTTAAGTCTGTATATGGTCTCAAATATATCTCCAGTGATTTTCAGTAAGATATCAACAACCGTTGCCAAATTCGTGGTCTCCGTGTTTAAAATATTATCGGACATTCTGTATGTCGCTGATAAATTTGGAAGACCGACAACACATTTTACAATCCACTATGTGAAAAAGGTCGTTTTAAGTCTGTATATGGTCTCAAATATATCTCCAGTGATTTTCAGTAAGATATCAACAATCGCTGCCAAATTCGTGGTCTCCGTGTTTAAAATATTATCGGACATTCTGTATGTCGCTGATAAATTTGGAAGACCGACAACACATTTTACAATCCACTATGTGAAA
>JAQBSW010011265.1:0-20753 GCA_029291075.1 Eudiplozoon nipponicum | reverse complement strand
GTTTTTCTCGATCATTACGATTACGGCTATAAAACACACTCGGTCTTACTATGTCCTGATCTCTTTGCTGTAGCACTGCCCCTAATGCAACATCTGAGGCATCTGTGATTAGTTCGAAAGTTTTTTCCCAATCTACAGGTGCTAATGTGGTTATGTCACTTAACATTTCCTTGGCCTTTTGGAAATTTTCTTGGTCTTCTGGTCTCAAGTTTATAGGCCAAGACTTCTTGATCGTGCACTTTTCACGAGTGAGATGGCGTGCTAACGATCCAAGAATTCCGGCTAGACCTGGAATGAAACGACGATAATAGCTGATCATGCCCAAGAACCTTCGCACCTGGCGTACGGTTCGGGGTTCCGTTACGTCCATTATAGCTTGGATCTTATCTTCAAAAGGTTTAATTCCGTCTTTGGAAAGTATATGACCAAGGTATTTAACTTAAGAGCAACCGATATTACTATTATTAGGTTTGACCACTGATCCATATTGTTCCAGCCTGGTCAAAACCGTTTCCAAATGCGTACGATGTTCATCTCGTGACCAACTAAAAATTATTAAATCGTCTATATATACCCTCGCAAATGGACAGTTATGAAGTATTTCTTCAGCCAAACGCTGGAATGTCTGACTGGCATTTTTCAAACCAAGAGGCATTCGAAGAAATTCATGCGACCCCCCTCCTGGAAATCTGATTGCGGTCAGTGGTATCGAAATTTCCTCCATTGGTACCTGATAATATGCTTTCTGGAGATCTAAAGTTGAATAAACCTCATATCCCATTATATCTCGGAGCAAAGTACTCTGGTTAGGGAGAGGATAAGAATCACCCTTTGTCACTGAGTTTAATACACGATAATTCCCACAAACCCTCCATTGACCCGGTTCAGGTTTAGGAACTACCACTATTGGGGAAGCAAAATTGGAATTTGACCTTCTACAAATCCCTTCTTCGCGCAATTGGTGAAATTCTGACAAAGCAACTTGTTGCTTGTGTTGTGCCAATGGTTGAGCCTTTGGTGAAAAAGGCAACGGAGCCACCAATTCTATCTGCTGTTTTACTCCTGTCTTCAAACCTATCCTTTTGGCACTGAAAGGTTGAAACACTGCTAGGTGCTTCTCCATTATATCGGCAAAGTCATGTGCGACTGTTGAGCGAGGTAAGAGGACTGTTCTAACTGCCGACGTGTTAGACTCAGTAGGTGTTGATATCCCTACGCCTTCTGCGATAGTCCTAGCTTTGGGCTCTAATGTCAGCTTAAAATGTGTCAAGAAATCCATGCTAATGATATGGTCCTTCACATCGGCTACTAGAAAATTCCATTGGAAGGAAGATTTCTGGCCTAACGTTACCGACATTTCTTTCATCCCTTTCACCCCTATCGGACTACCGTTAGCGGCCCATAGTTGATAATCAAATGTGGGGCAATCTGCTTCCACCACGTCAGACCTAACTATGCTTACCTCAGCACCCGTATCAATGAGAAATTCTAATCCAGATAATTCATCCTTAATAATGAACTTGTTGCTGGACAATCCGGCAATGTTTTCAAGATCTCCGCTTATTGAAAATCGGACTCTCTTGCCTTCTATATCGGTGCTATTTTCTCTAGTCGCATCCTTTGCTTTGAGTATGTCTTTTAAAGGCATATCTGGGAGCATTTGCAATGGAACCCCCCCTACGGCTCCTACTAGCGGGGGTTGTGTCCATTCCCAGGTGATGGATTTCTCTCTACCGGTTTTGTGCTTCCTTTCTATCTGGGTCCACCTAATCGCGGGTAAATACAATTCTCACCTTGGCACTTTGCACTTCGTCCGTACTCGCAATGTGCCTTACACCATCCGCGTGGCCCTTCGAAGCGTTGACGCGAGTGACTCCCTCGACGTCTATTATACCTATCCTGACTCTGAAGTTGTGCAATGTCACTACGTAAACTAGCAACTTCTCTACATAAGAAACGACCCAACTTGAAAGTTTTTCAGATTTATACTGCGGTAGACTTAAAATTCTTGGACTGGCGCGTTCGCCAAATTTCGTAAAGGCTCCTAATCTATTCGCGTCAGAGAACCCCATAGATGCCAGATCGCTTGTAGTCCTAAAATTTACAGTAGAATCTGATAAGCTTATATTTTCATTCGCATCTGCTAAGTTCAAACCTGCAATATCTAGCACTAACTTGCTAGTGTCATCAAATTTAAGATCTGCATCCATATCTATTAAATTTAATTATTAAATCGACACTTAATGTTAGGCAATTCGGGATGTGAAACCTGTCTCGTACAAAACACCCAAACAAACAATCTGGAAGGAAATATACGTGAACAACAGAATTATTAAATTACCTGTTCTAGAACATCCCTACTATGCGTGCATCAATAAAAAATATAACACAGTATAAGCAGATATATATTGTAAAAGTTGGTCAGTTTTCAAAGAAGAAAATGTGATAATTGCAGTAGACCAAAGGAAGATACGACCAATCGAGGACCTTGACGCTCGGAAAACTGAAAATGGCGCACAATTGAAAGTCAAGTATTTAAACAAAAAAAGTTCTGGAAAATAAAAGAAAAAACTCATTTTAAATAAAATTCGTTAAAGTCAGCCTAGATGGTTTAAATTCATCAGTTAATGTTACTTTAATTTTGGTGGAGGATTTATCTTCCTCCACAAGAGAGCATATGTGATGCCAGGCCCGGAAAATCCCTATATGCTGTATGATAATCTAGTTTTGAAACACTTCAGTTCCTCTGAACTATCTTCTAAATTACAGTCCTTAAGTTCACTTACTATAATGAAAAATTCTTTTTCCAAATGATATATGGACTCCCCCTCGTATACCATCAGTCGTAACCTCGTTCAACGGACACCAATGATCCCTGTACGACACTCTAGCTTCAATCTAGTCGACTCCATCCTGGTCAATACTACACTTCAGAAATTCAATATCCACGACAAAGTGTAGAGGCTCCTAACCTATTGTGGAGGAAGATATTTCCTCCGACAAAATTAAAGTGACAATATTTGATAAATTTAAACCACCTTGGCTGATTTAAAGGAATTTCATTTAAAAAGAAATTATTCATTTATTTTTCTAGAACGTTCTTTTTTAAATACTTGAGAATATATATACTTTGAATTGTGCGCAGTTTCAGTTCCGGTTGTCTATACGTGACTGGTTGCTATATCCTCGGTGTGCTGCATTTATTTTAATTCCTCCAGTTTACGTTTACTCAATCTTCACAATATATTCCTGCTAACACATTGTCTTTGTTCTTTTGTAAATATTGCGGACGTTTTGAAACAGGTAATTTAATAATTCTGTTTTTCACGTCTATTTCTTTCCAGATTATTTGTTCGGGTGTTTTGTAACATTAAGAGGTTTCACTTTCCGTGTGCCTAATATTAAATATCAAACTAATAATTAAGTAAGATCAACATGGAAGCTAATCTTAAGTTTGAGGACAATAGCAAGTTAGCTCAAGATATGTCAGGTATGAATTTGACAGATGTGATTGAGAGTACTAGCTTGTCAGATTCAATTATACATTTAAAGACTGATCACGATCTGGCATCTATGGGGTTCTCAGACAACAATAGGTTAGGAGCCTCTACACATTTTTTGTCTGAGAACCCCATAGATGCCAGGTCTTCCTCAGTCCTTAATTGTATAATTGAATCTGACAAGCTAGTACTCTCATTCAAAACTATCAAATTCATACCTTTCATATCTTGAGTTAACTTACTAGTGTCCTCAAACTTAAGGTAGGCTTGAATTGAATTAAGATAGGCTTCCATGCTGATCGTACTTAATTTTTAATTTGATAGTTAATGTTAGGCAATCGGAATGTAAAACCTCTTGCGTCGCAAAACACCCGAACAAATAACATGAAAATGAAAAAGACGTGAAAAACAGAATTATTAAATTACCTGTTCCAGAAAGTCCCCAATATGTGCGATTAAAAGGACAATATTTTAGCAGGAGTATATTGTGAAGATTCAGTAAACGTAAAATAGAGGAAATGAAATAAATGCAGCTTTTTGAGGAAATGTCAACCAGTCGTTTACAGATAACCGAACCTGAAACCTAGCACAATTCAAAGTATACATACTCTCAAGTATTTAGACAAAGAATGTTCTAGAAAATAAACGAATAATTTCTTTTAAAATAAAATTTGTTTCAAACAGCCAAGGAGGTTTATATTTATAAAAAAATTTCACTTTAATTTTGTCGTAGGAAATATCTTACTCCACAATAGTACTCCGTCGGTTGACGTCTGCTTCCGGTCCGCCATCATTTTTGATCTCACACTCAAACTCATCTGTCCGAACCCAGCCTACCCCGCATTGATGCTCGGACACTTCATGGACTGAACTTCAATTGATCTTGTCTAGTCAAATGGAATTTCTTTTTTAATTTTCACCAGATTAAACTATCATGAAGCTGATGAAAACACTTATCTTCCTCAACTCCTGCCCCCCCCCGTGTTATTAAATACTTTGCTAGTCACAATTTCATTCACCTCCACATTTCCTGCCTTTGATTTGTTATTTCAATGGTCGGG
The DNA here is from genome assembly GCA_029291075.1 of Eudiplozoon nipponicum. Classification (NCBI taxonomy): domain Eukaryota; kingdom Metazoa; phylum Platyhelminthes; class Monogenea; order Mazocraeidea; family Diplozoidae; genus Eudiplozoon; species Eudiplozoon nipponicum. The sequence continues at coordinate 16,192 of JAQBSW010011265.1, read as the reverse complement.
CCTGTTGGCCTTTGATGCTAAATAAATTTATTATTATTATTATTATTATTATTATTATTATTGTGTATTATTATTATTATTGTTTTTTATTATTATTATTATTATTATTATTATTATTATTATTATTATTATTATTATTATTATTATTATTATTATTATTATTATTATTATTATTATTATTATTATTATTATTATTATTATTATTATTATTATTATTATTATTATTATTATTATTATTATTATTATTATTATTATTATTATTATTATATTCATTCCTATTTCAATGGTTGGGCCTGTTATTTCATAGTTGTCAAAGAAATGTATTATTATTACTATTATTATTATTATTATTATTATTATTATTATTATTATTATTGTTTTTTTACTATTATTATTATTATCATTATTACTATTATTATTATTATTATTATTATTCATTCCTATTTCAATGGATTTGGGCCTGTTGTTCATTGTTGTCAAAGAAATGTATTATTATTATTATTATTTTATTACTAAATGATTAATAAAATTATTTGGCAACTGAAAAGGTGAAATAAAATTCAAAAGTAGGCACATTTATCGTTGAGCGAAATAGTGACTAGCAAAATGTTTATGATTAGTCTCCGACTTTTTCTGATGGGTGACGTGAGAAGGTTAAGTCAAAGCATCATACTTTTATTGAACAGAATGTTGCAAAGCAAAATTAAATTCACTGCTAATCAAAATAGTCCGTGCTCTAGACGACAACAAAATAATATATTGTCAACACAATTAATTGTCTCGTGTAAAAGTAGCTACAATAAGCGCAATAAATAAATCCAGAATGTCTCGGCAGAATTGACATTTTTGTGTGAATGAGAAATTATTCAAAATATATAAATCCAGAATGTCTTGGCTGAATCGTTAATAATTTTATGTTAATGATTGAAAAAGAAAAGAAGATAAAAATCCAGAATTCCATAGCAGAGTTGTTGATACACAAAAATTAAATAAATGTCACATAAATCCATTGCATGTTATCGGCGTTTTGCGCGCGGGTCTGTTTTATTATTAAACAAAACCCTATTAATTACAATTAAATTTGCAATTCAAGAAATATCAATTAATACTGCTTGAAACTAACAGTGATTGTTGCTCAAATCACAGTTACGAGAAATATAGTGTAAAACCATAATAAGCATATGTGTCATTAAGGAGAACTACATTTGTCGAAATTGAGCTTCGTTTAGTTGTAACACGGAGCCACGCGTTACAAATTATTGGAATTTCCATATGTGACGTTAAGAGTTTTGGAGGTTAATTAATTTATTGGACATCAATTAACTCCTCATATAAAAATTAATCAAATTTTATTTTTTGGACAAAACAGTATTGTTTTTTTTAAAAATATTATAATTTTATTTCGAAGTTTCTTTTGTTCATATTGTCGGAGGTTTGACTTGCCTTGGTGAATGTTTGTAAGAGAGTTTATCCGAATTATTCAGTTACACGTACTCTTTGATAATAAAGTATTAAAATTAGATTTATTTTTATGGGATGAGTTAATTCATGTCCAATTAATTAATTAACCGCCACAAAGTCTAAAGCGATTAGTATAATTTAAAGGATAGGCAGGAAGAAATTTTCCGCTCCGAAAGCACAAAAGTACGACGCTTACCAGTAAAAATATTTTGGAAGGTAACAAAAATCGTCTCCAAATTGTTTGATCAAATTTGAGGCCAGACTATCTTTTGAGATTGGAGAGTGAGGGTACCCGATAAAAAGGTTGTGTTTGCTGTGGTTGCGCAAAGCAACCTCTCTCGCAACTCCATCAAGAAAATAATCGACCTGACGCAACAGGTGTGGCTGCAAGTTGGAAATAGAGAAGTTTCCAGACAAGGCTCTAAGCAAACTCGTGGCATCTGCCATTTTTTACTGGTGATCAGTGAGATTGGATAATAACTTCCGAGTTATGACAGAAAAATCTGGTTTATGATAAAGGAATGGGTTTTGAAAATCAGACGAGAGAATGTAAAAGAAAATTCTGATGAAATAAAAAGTAGATCCAAAAAATATGTGTAAATTACAAGTATAAGAAGTTTCACAGAGATGAGATCAGACGATAAATCTATAAAATCTAAACATAAAAATAAGAACCCAATTTAGTTCAAAATTTACCGAAAAAGTTTTCTTAAATTATCGGTTATTGGCACAACCTCCTTATAATATTTTTTATAAATAAACTTTCTGACCTGTTCCGTGCTGCTGCGACCTCAAATTTACTCAAATTTTTGGAGATGAATTTAGATAAAATTCCAAAACATGGCATCTGTTTTTGCGAGCATAACTATCGGTTGTTTACATATCTCATCCAGATTTTATTTTATCATTTCTGTTGCTGATGATTTACTGCCTTTTCTTTTGCTAATGCTTTGGTAAAAGTCATTTTTACATAAGATGTTAAGTAAACAAAATTTCCAAAGCCTTGGGGTTCATGTGTCAAAATATCATCTTGCACACAATCAATCTGAATCATATATAGATTGTGACCTTCTCAGGAGGTGGTATAATTGGTGTAGCGAAATTGGTGCAAATCAGTCGAGCTTTTTTCATTTTATTTGAGGACATATATATATATATACATACAGAGAAACATTCATTTATATATATATATATATATATATATATATATATATATATATATATATATATTCTTATAATTAGGAAAACACAAATAACAAAGTGGATAAAGGCCATTTATTTCGTGAATACTAATCATCTCTTATACAATCATACATATTTATACATTTTGGGTTTTCAATTGATTATGCTAGTGGTAACAAATCTGACTCGTTTTTACTGCTGTTTCTTGTTTTGACTAGTTGGTGAGTGTGTATGCGTTTGTGTTTGTGTGTATGCGTGTTTGCATGTAAAGGTCATTCTCGCAGTATTGCGAAGTGATGTCTGATATCTTGTCATTATTGTTTTGATAGCTTGAGAATTAACCATTTGTGCGCATTGTTCACTGTTACATATACAAGTGCTATTTTTCCCAGTATAGTTGATCGTTTCACCTCGTTGCGCAAAGTTTTCACGTGGTAACAACGCCAGTGTTGATTGCAGTGTTAAACGCTCACATTGTTTGGAGACTTCTGTCATCGTATGCGCCTCTGTTATTTCCACTTCAGTTTGTTGCCAATCCGATTGTACGTTTGTTGATTCTAGTCGAGGGCCTGTTTGTTCTTGGCTGGATACTAGTAGATTGTTGTTGAATTTTGTTATTCTTGGCCAGTCGATAAGGATGTCATGTTGATGAAACTTTTGAATATTAAGGTCAGGTGCTTGTTGTTTTATGTAAAGTGCTTCGTAGATAAATAATAATTTTTCTGATTTTGCTTTATGTAGAATTGTGAAATTGGTCGAATTGACAGGGTGCCCCGTTGCCAATATATGATCGGAAATAGCTGATTTTCCTGACGGTGGCAAGCCTTTGTTAATCAATTTCTGTGGCAAATGTTGCTGGATTCTGCTTATCAATTGCTTCTTCGTACGTCCGATATATGTGCTACCGCACATACATGAGAATTTGTAGACTATGAATGATTTGGAGAGAATTGGCAATTGATCTTTGGCATCCAACCTCATGATTCTCTGTGTACTAAATGTCATATTAACTTTAACACTGGGAAAGTTGTCTTTAGTTATTCTATTCAGCCGCCGTGCAATTATTGAGGCTGGTACGTCGCCTCTAAATGGTAAGTTTAGGAAAACCTGCTTGCCGGTATCCTCTCTAGTACGAATCTGCCGTGGTCTGATGTTGACATCAATGAAACGCTCTGGGTAGTTGTTCATTAGCAAAATTTTCCTGAGGTAGCCCAGTTCTTCCTCAATCTTGTGTTCAGAGCAGATCTTCCTGATTCTGTTTGCTAGGTTGTTTACTAAGTTTCTTTTGTGGGATTTTGGCACACTACTGTTGTAGTGAATGTATTGTCCGGTGAAAGTGGATTTTCTATGTATGGCCAGTGTCAAATCTCCGTTTGCTTCTCGAGTGAGTTTGATGTCAAGGAAGGGAAAACTGTCGTCTTTCTCTACCTCGAGAGTGAATTTGATGTCTGGATCGACTCCATTTGCTTGTTTGAGGATTTCGGAAGGGTCTGCTGCTTCTGAGATGAACAACAAGATATCATCTACATACCTTTTGTAGAGTGCGCACTGGTCAATTATACCTTTTAGGCTCGTTTTTTCCAGGTGATACATGTATACATCTGCCAGGAGGGGTGCGATGCAACTTCCCATAGCTACACCATTGATCTGACGGTAGTATATTCCTTCGAATGTAAATTGCACGTTTTTAGTACATGCTAATATGAGGTCTTTGATGTCATTGGTGTCTATAGGGAAGTCAAAAAACTCATTTTTGATGAGGTCACACAAGATCTCCGTTGTCTTATCCAGTGGTATGTTTGTAAATAAGGATGAGACGTCAAGCGAGACCATTTTATTCTGTAGGATGTTCTTCCCCTTCAATTCATTTGCTAGTTCGAAGGAGTCCTTGATAGTGTTAGCGTTTATGATGCTCCGTATTGGTTCAAGTAGTTTGCAGAGAAATTTGGCTGGTTTATGTTGTGGAGCTTTGATCATTGACATAATGGGCCGCATCGAAGGAGCTCCTGAGGCTGTCATGGCTTTATGAGTTTTTGGTTTGCCGTACAATCTTGCGGTGTTTGTTCCGACTGGTTTTGCTTTTTGGATGTCTTCTGTGAGTTTTGATCTAATCTCGGAGTCAGCCATCGATGTTAGAACATGTTTTTCCATCTTTTTCAAAATTGCATTAATTCTTGATTCGATGTTCGTTGAATCATCTTTCTGTTTGATGTCATGCTTAAATTTAGATTGATCATTTATTATATCGTTCATGGCCTTCCTGTAAGCGTCGGCTTCAAGTATAACAATTCCTGATCCTTTGTCGGGAGTGGCAAGTCGTATGGATTAGTCTGATTGGAGTTTTCTGGGTTCGTCTATGTGCTGTTTTGTGATGATTTGGCTGCCTTTGAATTCCTTCTTGTATTGTTCTAGTGCGCTTACTATTTCAGCTTTCAGTCCTTGTCCATTGAATGCATGTGGGGCGGTGTCTTTCGTTAAGTCATTTTAGAAATTTTCCATTCCAGCCTGAATGTCAATAATGTCACGTTCACTTAGGTTTTTCTTGACTACGCAGAATTTTGCTCCTAAGGAGAGTAATTCTTTCTGGTGTTTTGACAAGATCACTTTTGAATAATTGTGAATAAAAGCGTCTGGGTTCGTAGGAAATTTTGATTGCGTAGGAAATTTGTCCAGGTCTCTCGTGAGGTCCTTGGTTTCTTTGTCCGCTGTTATTTTCATCAGTGTTTCTATCTTCTTTGTGAAAGCGGTGTATTCGCCGTCGTTCAGTCTTGCAATTTGACAACCCAGAGATTGAATGATGCTCTCAGCATCTTGCAGTTTTGATTGGTTGTCCTCGATACCGTTGAGCAATAAGCGACTTATAAGTCAACCAACTAGCCAAAACAAGCAACAGCAGTAAAAACGAGTCAGATTTGTTACCACTAGCATAATCAATTGAAAATCCAAAATGTATAAATATGTATGATTGTATAAGAGATGATTAGTATTCACGAAATAAATGGCCTTTATCCACTTTGTTATTTGTGTTTTCCTAATTATAAGAATACTGTGGTAAATTAAAAAGGAATGGACATCATAAAGATTATCAAAGAGCGGGGTCAGCCTTTTACCCGCAAGGAACTAAACACTTATATTGCAGCCAACTGTACATGTGCCAAACTTCTAGAAAGAATTAAGTTCTTCAAATCGTGTTTAGAATCAGATGTTGTGCCAAAACGATTCCTCAAGCAATGCAGAAGAAATAACCAAAAACCGACGAATAAACTTATAAGTCGCTTATTGCTCAACGGTATCGAGGACAACCAATCAAAACTGCAAGATGCTGAGAGCATCATTCAATCTCTGGGTTGTCAAATGGCAAGACTGAACGACGGCGAATACACCGCTTTCACAAAGAAGATAGAAACACTGATGAAAATAACAGCGGACAAATAAACCAAGGACCTCACGAGAGACCTGGACAAATTTCTTACGCAATCAAAATTTCCTACGAACCCAGACGCTTTTATTCACAATTATTCAAAAGTGATCTAGTCAAAACACCAGAAAGAATTACTCTCCTTAGGAGCAAAATTCTGCGTAGTCAAGAAAAACCTAAGTGAACGTGACATTATTGACATTCAGGCTGGAACGGAAAATTTCTACAATGACTTAACGAAAGACACCGCCCCACATGCATTCAATGGACAAGGACTGAAAGCTGAAATAGTAGGCGCACTAGAACAATACAAGAAGGAATTCAAAGGCAGCCAAATCATCACAAAACAGCACATAGACGAACTCAGAAAACTCCAATCAGACAAATCCATACGACTTGCCACACCCGACAAAGGATCAGGAATTGTTATACTTGAAGCCGACGCTTACAGGAAGGCCATGAACGATATAATAAATGACCAATCTAAATTTAAGCATGACATCAAACAGAAAGATGATTCAACGAACATCGAATCAAGAATTAATGCAATTTTGAAAAAGATGGAAAAACATGTTCTAGCATCGGTGGCTGACTCCGAGATTAGATCAAAACTCACAGAAGACATCCAAAAAGCAAATCCAGTCGGAACAAACACCGCAAGATTGTACGGCAAACCAAAATCTCATAAAGCCATGACAGCCTCAGGAGCTCCTTCGATGCGGCTCATTATGTCAATGATCAACGCTCCACATCATAAACCAACTAAATTTCTCTGCAAACTACTTGAACCAATACGGAGCATCATAAACGTTAACACTATCAAGGACTCCTTCGAACTAGCAAATGAATTGAAGGGGAAGAACATCCTACAGAATAAAATGGTCTCGTTTGACGTCGCAGCCTTATTTACAAATATACCACTGGATAAGACAACGGAGATCTTGTGTGACCTCATCAAAAATGAGTTTTTGACTTCCCTATAGACACCAATGACATCAAAGACCTCATATTAGCATGTACTAAAAACGTGCAATTTACATTCGAAGGAATATACTACCGTCAGATCAATGGTGTAGCTATGGGAAGTTGCATCGCACCCCTCCTGGCAGATGTATACATGTATCACCTGGAAAAAACGAGCCTAAAAGGTATAATTGACCAGTGCGCACTCTACAAAAGGTATGTAGATGATATCTTGTTGTTCATCTCAGAAGCAGCAGACCCTTCCGAAATCCTCAAACAAGCAAATGGAGTCGATCCAGACATCAAATTCACTCTCGAGGTAGAGAAAGACGACAGTTTTCCCTTCCTTGACATCAAAATCACTCGAGAAACAAACGGAGATTTGACACTGGCCATACATAGAAAATCCACTTTCACCGGACAATACATTCACTACAATAGTAGTGTGCCAAAATCTCACAAAAGGAACTTAGTAAACAACCTAGCAAACAGAATCAGGAAGATCTGCTCTGAACACAAGATTGAGGAAGAACTGGGCTACCTCAGGAAAATTTTGCTAATGAACAACTACCCAGAGCGTTTCATTGATGTCAACATCAGACCACGGCAGATTCGTACCAGAGAGGATACCGGCAAGCAGGTTTTCCTAAACTTACCATTTAGAGGCGACGTACCAGCCTCAATAATTGCACGGCGGCTGAATAGAATAACTAAGGACAACTTTCCCAGTGTTAGAGTTAATATGACATTTAGTACACAGAGAATCATGAGGTTGGATGCCAAAGATCAATTGCCAATTCTCTCCAAATCATTCAAAGTCTACAAATTCTCATGTATGTGCGGTAGCACATATATCGGACGTACGAAGAAGCAATTGATAAGCAGAATCCAGCAACATTTGCCACAGAAATTGATTAACAAAGGCTTGCCACCGTCAGGAAAATCAGCTATTTCCGATCATATATTGGCAACGGGGCACCCTGTCAATTCGACCAATTTCACAATTCTACATAAAGCAAAATCAGAAAAATTATTATTTATCTACGAAGCACTTTACATAAAACAACAAGCACCTGACCTTAATATTCAAAAGTTTCATCAACATGACATCCTTATCGACTGGCCAAGAATAACAAAATTCAACAACAATCTTCTAGTATCCAGCCAAGAACAAACAGGCCCTCGACTAGAATCAACAAACGTACAATCGGATTGGCAACAAACTGAAGTGGAAATAACAGAGGCGCATACGATGACAGAAGTCTCCAAACAATGTGAGCGTTTAACACTGCAATCAACACTGGCGTTGTTACCACGTGAAAACTTTGCGCAACGAGGTGAAACGATCAACTATACTGGGAAAAATAGCACTTGTATATGTAACAGTGAACAATGCGCACAAATGGTTAATTCTCAAGCTATCAAAACAATAATGACAAGATATCAGACATCACTTCGCAATACTGCGAGAATGACCTTTACATGCAAACACGCATACACACAAACACAAACGCATACACACTTACCAACTAGTCAAAACAAGAAACAGCAGTAAAAACGAGTCAGATTTGTTACCACTAGCATAATCAATTGAAAACCCAAAATGTATAAATATGTATGATTGTATAAGAGATGATTAGTATTCACGAAATAAATGGCCTTTATCCACTTTGTTATTTGTGTTTTCCTAATTATAAGAATATATATATATATATATATATATATATATATATATATATATAAAATGAATGTTTCTCTCTGTATGTATATATATATATATATGTCCTCAAATAAAATGAAAAAAGCTCGACTGATTTGCACCAATTTCGCTACACCAATTATACCACCTCCTGAGAAGGTCACTATCTATATATGATTCAGATTGATTGTGTGCAAGATGATATTTTGACACATGAAATAAATGGCCTTTATCCACTTTGTTATTTGTGTTTTCCTAATTATAAGAATACCGTGGTAAATTAAAAGGAATGGACATCATATATATATATATATATATATATATATATATATATATATATATATATATATATATGTATATATATAATCATTTAAAAGTAAACATAACATATTTAGATATACGAAAATGTTAGACCCTCTGGTGCTATAGTAATTACATTTTATCATAAAATTTGGGCAGAGTATACAGATTTGATCAAAATGTTAGAAACAACTTTTGGCTTGCATATTTCAAAAGCAATAAATGAGCTTCCGACATTACAGACTACCGATCTTGCATTCTTTAATTTATTCAATTTTGAATACTATATGTAGATAGTGACCTACTCAGTAAGTGTTATAATTAGTGTAGCGAAATTGGTGCGAATCGTGGAGCCGTTTTTATTTTATTTGCGGAAATACATACATACATACAGACAAACATTCATTTTTATATAGATAGATAGATTAATAAAAAATAATATACTTTGACAAATTAGATGAGATGCTCTGAGACTATACGTCATCCCTAAATGAAGCTGAAATACTGTTTTTACTATGAAGCGAAATAAAGTCAAACGTGCCCGCTTTTGTGAATGTGGTATTTCTTGCAACAAAAATAATAAAAAAATATTTGTAGAAATTTGACTTACCACTAGTCTACTAAAACATTTTTTTGAGTAGCAGATAATAATAATAACTTTCTGGAACTTTCTTTGTTTAAATGAATTGTAAACGTTTATTATGAGTTCGTGTCCGGCTTCATTTATCAGTTGCTTTATCTGTTGCTAGACCTATATGATTGTGTAGCGCGCGGCTCCGCGCTACAACCCAACGAAGCCAAATTTTGTCAAATATAGTTTTCTTTAAGGTCACATATGCTTCTTCTGGTTTTACACAATATTTCTCTGAATTGTGATTTTAGAAACAATCTCTGTTAGTTTCAAGTAGTTTTAATTGAGACTTCTTGAACTGCAAATTTAATTGTAATTAATAGGGTTTTGTTCAATAAGAATAGACACCCGCGCGCAATACGCAGGTAACATGTAGTGGATTCATGTGACATGACGCTGAAAGCTTGGATTTATATTTTGTTTCTTATTCATCAATTATCAGCGACTTTAAACTGCATTGCTAGGACATTCTGGATTTATATCTTCTTGCTCTTTCAATCATTGACATAACGATTAAGCCAAAACATTCTTGATTTATATATTTTGAATAATTTCCCGTTTACACAAAAATGTCAATCCTGTCGAGACATTCTGGACAACTTTTACATGAGACTGTTAATTGTGTTGACAATATATTATTTTGTTGCCTTCTAGAGCACGGACTATTTTGATTAGTAGTGAATTTAATTTTGCTTTGCAACATTCTGTTCAATAAAAGTATGATGCTTCGACTTAACCTTCTCACGTCACCCTTCGGAAAATGATCAGGGACTAATCCTAAGCACGGGTCTTAATAACAGCTACCAGGCATATGAGGGAATGGTATAGCATCACTAAATAGACAGTTACCCCGAAACAACTCTTACATTAACCAAAAAACCTCCTACAATAGAATAACCGTGCACTTGATAAAATTACCGAAAACTTAAACCGAGTACAAACTAACAATAAAAGTTTGGAATGAATTTAATATATGAATGATCTTAATAATTATTTAAATTATTTTTTGATTAACAATTGTTTTCATCAACCAGTGATATATCAAATGTTGATGAAATTGCTGATTTAATTTTTAAAAGGTGCTAAAAATGCAACATTTTCATTGGCTATCATAGGTATTGATATTTCCTCCAACAAAATTTATTTCATGATTTATTTGAACATTTGAATTATCGCTGATTTCCTAAACAAATATTCTGTGAAAAAATGTCTTCATGATATTTTGAACATAGTTTGTTTGAATTCACGCTAGCCATTTTGTCGTATGCGCGTGCTTGATGTCAATTTCAAGCTTTTGCTTTCAGAGTGCATGTCAAGTTTGGTTTGGTTTTGATTTTAATACATGCTTGAAAATCTGTTCATTGTTTCTCAGAGCTTGTTAACCTCCTTTGATGAAGAGTGTCTAGGAAACTTTACTGTTGAGCAATTAATGTTGCTGTTTTGGTCTGACAAGCAATCCATTCTGCTTCGGCCTGGTTAAAACAGTTTCCAAGAGCCATGGTTGCTCTGGTCCAAATAGATTAAAGATGATATTATCTATATGTATATATATATATATATATATATATATATATATATATATATATATATATATATCCTAGCAAATTGATAGTCCTGAAGAACATCCTTCATTAAACGCAAAATCACGTATAAATAGCATGCTTCTGCATGAACGGCATTCGTGAGAACTCTTGCAATCTTGCTTAATACAATGGAACTGGGGTGAGTAGTATAGACACTCACATTGCGGGTGTCATTTTGTGTAAACATCATAGTAGGGCGAAGTATTTTGATTAAAAGATGCTGCAAGTCAGCTTTAGACAGCCATGTCAATAGTCGATAATTCCCACAGACTCTCCAATGTCCAACCACAACTGTTAGCGACACAATGTTGGTATTTAAAATTCTATAAAAATATTTTTCTTCTGGCAAACGCTGAAATTTCTCTACGGTAGCACGTTGCTTGTGTGTGTCACAAGCTGATAGTGAGTTGGAAAAGTTAAGGTTGCCATAAATTCAACACATTGCTCTAGGCGTTGTAAGATTAAAATACTGAAAAGTGATTCACGTATGCATAAACTAAATTTTTGGCTACAGCTGAACTATGGAAGCAAATTGACCTAAACACTGACGTGTCCGTCTCTAATTGCGTCATCGTCATTGTGCCTATTCCTACAGTCCTGGTCCTAGGATATAATGCCAAATTAAAGTTGATGGATAAACCCATTCGAATTATATTGTTTTTTTATATTAGAGACCAAAACATTTCACAGGAATACAAATTTTATCTCTAATTTCATCGCTAGTCTCATAATCCATTTTGTTTCTGAGTCTTTTGTTTGTGATACATAGGTGGTAATCAAATAGTGGGCAATCTATTTCCACCACTTCTGATCTAACCAATCTAAGAATTTACACACATCCCAATGATCAGATTACGAATAGATGCAGTTGTGTATAAATTTAACCTAAATTTACTTGTGTTCCAGGATTGCGTTTCGTGAATCAGAACCACGGCAATATGACATACGCAGTGATTCATTAAGGAATTTTCATCTGTCGACATACAAACACTTCTCCGACGATCTTCAAGTAAGCTGGTTTTATTTTAAAAATGATTTCTAGATTTACCATATTACTAAATGTGATCGTATACTGCATGATTGACTCAAATAATTAACTAAATCATGTTTGCGGATTTAAATTAGAAATAAGCTCATACAATTTTGCCAGGTGCATACTTTAGCTAAATAACCATCAATTGAGGAGATTTGCAGGCGTGCAAATTCAATGCGGTAACAAACATGGCATTGCTGTCACTTTCACAACACATTTAAAACCTGAAACAAATATATTCGTTGGTGCATTGTAATTTTAAAGCTGGCATTTCAGTCCGACATAATTAACATATTTTGTTGCCTATTTTCCGTTATACAGGTCTAAAAACGTGAATTAAATATGAATAATTTATAAAATAAAAATTAAAAGGAAAATTTTTTTATTCCGAATGAAATTGTGTACAAGACGAATAACAATTACCAGCGCTTGTCACCAGATCGCCTCTGAACTCAATTATCAAGCTCATTATTAGGCAAATCTATAAAAAACAACCAGATGGTTAAGTTTGATTGCTTATTATAAATTGCACAATAAAAAAGAAGCTAAAATTCATTCATAAAAAAACAAATCTCTTTTATTCACTACATTGTTTGAGCATTCATTTGATATAAAGTTATGCTCTAAAAGACCAGTATTCATACATTACCAATATTACTGCATGGAATTGTTGAACAGGAAATGTAAATTAAACTTAAAAGTCAGTTTTAGGCTCACTTAGAGAAAACTGCTCGGCTCTCCCGTCGTTCGATTGTCTGTAATCAATTGGTGTTGATTTTTTAACGCGAATGTGTACTTGTCTCTGTGTATTTGGATATTTTGAAATGGCGTAATACCGACTCCTACTAATAAGTCGCCAGTAGGCACAAAACGAATGTGCATGAGATTATACTTTCCGTTCATGCTGCCTTTGGTTTATCCTTCTGGACACAACTGAACTTATTTGTTACTAGGTTCGCAAAACCTAATACATACTTGCATATATATTAGGTCTTCGCAACAAACAGTATTTAGCTGTAATATATTGAATTGAATGATGTCATGCTGACCGCGAAATGTGATAACTGGTATCGATCAAGGCCAGAGTGTATGGATATACTGGAGTAACAGGTGTTCAGTAATAGTTGTAATTCTCAATTATGGTGAACTATAGCATACATTCATATCCATCATGTCGGTAACATGTACCTTGTCGGTACCATAATGCTGGTAAGAGATACTGACACAATAGCCGCAGTGTTGGTAACTTTTACAGACTTGGCGTATATTATATACAGTGAGTTGGCTTTGAAGTCGCACTGTCGAAGACTTTATATGAACTTAACTTCACTACGGCAGGTTTACGCATTCGTAAAGGAGATTTTACCGTCCTATTTTCGCAAATTTCTAATCCAAACATAAAGTGGGTAAAACGTGCAATTCCGGCTCCTACTGATGTATCGCCGAGGTTATACTTTCCGTATATGCTGTTTTCGGTTTATCCTTGTGGTCACAACTGAACTAATTTGTTACTAGGTTCGCAACACCTAATACATACTTGTATATATATATATTTGTTCTCCGCAACAAACAGTATTTAACTGTTATATATTTAAAATTATATTTTTTTTACTATATTTAATGTTAAACTTTTACTTTTTAAATTTGTCATTTATGCTCATAGCCTACTGGTTCTACAACATATCATGAGATGTGCCGTCTAATGAATACAAACGAAATCAATGGACATTCCTCAATAGACGGACGGAAGAAAGAGTCACATTTCGATGGCCATTCGGAGTTAATCAGTGGAATTGCACCAAAAGAGAAATTTATTTCCACCACATACAGACGCGACTATACAAAACAGTTTAAAACTCGACCAATGGTAGGTTGACAATAGCAAAGATTTAAAGAACTAAGAATAAAACAAAAGTAATTTCAATGTATCTTTATTTTGCGCGCGTTAATAAACTCAAATGTGTTGAGAAGCTAACTGTTAGGGCATGTAACGGAGAAATTAGAATTGATAGCAATTTTTCTGATTTGGCATGTATGGTAGTTCAATCATAATTAATTGTTTAGTATTTCTGTCAACAATAAATCCTAATGTGAGATAACTTTAATTTCTTAACGATCGTTTAATCGGGGCAATTCAGGTTGAGAAATCACCTAGAAATTATGTCCTTACGGAAACTATTAAAATGATTCAATTTTTTTCGTATAAGGTCAATTTTGAATCAGACGTAGACGTCAAATGATTGTAATTAACGTTTGAAAAATGAGGAAATATCGAAAAATTCTATATATTTTAAAGCGAATAAAAACCAAGCTATTGTTTTGATGAGTCAGTTCCGTAATAAAGATGAAATTTTTACTAGATTCCTATTTTAAAATCAGTAAAAATAAGATTCGATAGATAAGAAAATATATAGCATATAGATTTGTAATTATGCAGATTGTGACTGATTTTCAGTGTTAATTGTTACCCTAATAGGTTATTAGAAAGCGCAATTATGTAACTCTTAAACAAATTTAATCCCAATTTGATGACAGAGTGACATTAAAGAAGATCTTCAGGCTAAACAGAAAATTACAATCAATAGCATAGAAATAAATGAAAGAAATCAATTTACGACAATCGTCTAACCTGAGTAGTAAACGTTTTAACTAAAAACAAAACAATAAACTCTGAGAAACTTCGGCGGTGTATGAACTCTCATGCCAACTATATAGCCTCATATATGGTAGTGAAACCATGCGCTCAATCAAGAAATGAGTAGATGAGAACTCAAAACTGCACGTAGGTGTGGGCATGTAACTAAATCTGATCTCGCCCATCATCTAATGAAAACTGGATGCACGGTTAAATGAGATGATTGTAGACGCGTTGCAATATGTAATCGTTACAGAACGTCGAGGTTAATTATGGAATTTATTAGAACTAAATCGAGAGAGTATATTACGAACGAAAGAGTGATGGATGCATTTCTAGGTTCGATTTGGAATACTGCAATTCAATTAATCATAATCAGAAGCAAGCTCCAGTCAAAAACTAAGAATATTGAACTAAGGTTAGCTTATTAGCTAGCTTACAAATTGTCTACTGGTTAATCATTTATTTAAAATATTATCCATCTCTATTAGTTAATGAGAGCACCATAAATACCCAGTCAGATTCAGTCTTTTTGTGTCTCTATGAGTCGGATAAGATGGGTTTCTCTTCCATATCTGTTAAGTTCGTGCCTACAATACCTTGGGCTAAATTATCAGGGTGCTCAAATTTAAGATCAGCATCCATGTTAATTACACTTAAATATATATTTGATTAATCTATTAATAGGCGAAGGACTGTGTACTTCTTAAGCAGCACTGCACCCGAGTATATAATTTGGAAAGTGATTAGACGCGAAAAACAGAATTATTAAATTACTTGTTCCTGGACGTTTCCAATATGCACAAATAAAAACCCAAATTCGTTTGAAGGCTTAAATCGTGAAGATCAAGATATGTAAAACCGAACTAAGAAGTAAAATAGCAAATGAAGCTTGTTAGAGAAAATCACACCAGGACAGTTACAGAATACAGGAAACTCGAATAACGAACAATTAAAAAGTATATATACTGCCAAGTATTTAAACAACGGATGTTCTAGAAATTAAACGAATATTTTCTTTTTTATAATACTCGTTCCAAACAGCCACGGTTGCTGAAAATGATCAATTATTGTTACGCTAATTTTTCGGAGGAAATATCTTCCTTTACACAAGTTTCGAATCTAAAATAATCCATCTTTTTCTCAATTTTCTATATAAAATGCCAAACAGTCCAATCGAGTTGAAATCTAACAATAAGAAAATGGTAATTTTAAAACTGTTTTTATATAAAATTTATTCTCTTAAAATTTTTAATTAATGCACAATAATTTGCTTAATTTAAATTC